>QFEU01024792.1:0-26226 GCA_003316345.1 Tricholoma terreum
GTGGCGTCATCACTATATTTTCCACCACCCTCTTGTGGCGGAGGCTGCATTTTGGGCCCCGCCCGTGTGTGTGTGTTTTTTGGCTGGGGCCTATCAATATGAATTTGACTGTAAGTTTTCGACTGTAAATTACATATGAAGCATCAAAGTGGTTGTTACGGACCCCCTTGATACTTGCATACTAGTAGTAGTAGTTACATGGCAAGGTCCCATTCAGGAACGCCGGGTTCCGAATACTATATTCCCCTGTACATTCGTCACCTCGGTGATTCGTCACTTTTGAAAAATCTCACCTCTGAGGCTTCCTACTGGCCTGGTACTTCACACACTGTATTTCATATGATATTTAAATGCTTTCGCGCAATCTTGATGTTGAGCAATTGATTATAACGGGAGTCCCTTCTGAGGGTAGACTTTTGAGCGTGATACTTAGAAACGTCACTCCTGACAAGTTGGAGTTTAGAATTAGAATTGGGCAGTCGTCAACGCTGACGAACCCTGGTGCTGGGCCAAGCGGGGTTCGATTATGGTCGTGACTGATGTGACCTGGCGAGTTCCTGACGAATTACCGGGGGTGACGAATGTACAGGGGAATATAGTACATCTCAGCTACCTAGACGCATCGGAGTCCTATATGCATTCAGTTTAATCCTCCGACTACATGGTGATGTCTGTCCTACGGATCGCAATTGTGGGTGGTGCGTTATCTCTTATCATGCTAAAACTGTCACGGTGATAATCTTGTTTTCCTTTCAGGAGGCCCTGGTGGCCTCACGCTTGCGCGTCTTCTTCAGCACAAGAATATTCCATGTACTATCTTTGAACAAGACGAATCTCGTTTTGCACGCTCACAGGGTGGTACGCTCGATATTCATCAAAGTTCAGGTCAGGAAGCTCTCTCTCAAGCAGGCCTATTGGAGGAGTTCAAGCGTCACATGCGCATTGAAGGCACGGCGATGCGTATTTTGGATACACAGGGACAGGTTCTGATGGATGATAGTGGAGAGGATGACCTACAGGAAACGGCGAGGCCGGAGATAGATCGCGCCGTGCTGAGAGATATGTTGCTGGATTCTTTGGATCCCTCCACGATCCAATGGGGCCGGACATTCCTACGCGCTGCGCCTGTAGAGGAGAACAGATTTGACCTTTATTTCTCCGACGGGGTCGAAAAGGGCTACGACCTTGTTGTTGGGGCCGACGGTGCTTGGAGTAAGGTCCGTCCCCTCCTCACCGACATAGTGGCTAGCTACTCCGGAATAACTTGCCTAGAGGCTCGTATCCGGAATGCAGAAGACCGGTACCCAGAGCCCGCCAGAAACGTAGGCAACGGTTCATGCTTCCGATTCGGAGAGAAGAAGGCTTTGATGGCGCAGAAAAATGGAGATGGTTCCATTCGAACATATGCCATGCTTCGCGTTCCAGAGAACTGGATTCAGACCTGTGGAATTGATTGGACACGAGGTCGCTCAGCCACAGAACACTTCATTACCAAAGAATTTGGGGGTTGGGACCAGACTGGGAAGGAACTGATGCTACAGAGCGACGAAAGTCTTGTCATGCGTCCGTTGTACATGCTACCTGTGGGAATAATGTGGACCCCGAGACCTGGGTAATCTTCTGGTCTTGACGTGACGGGACATGTTAGCTGACACCCAGTACAGAGTTACAATAATCGGAGATGCAGCGCATCTCATGACTCCTTTCGCCGGAGCGGGGGTGAATTTAGCCATGGAGGATGCGCTTGAACTGTCAAGGTCGATCCAGGCATTCGTCAGAGACCGATCGACATTACCCAACGCGATTAAAGACTACGAAGCTTCGATGTTTGGTCGTGCCACGCGGCATGCGCAAGAGACGTTGGATCAACTGAACATGATGTTCAGCGGGGACAAGACAGAGGATATTGTTCTGAAAATGCAGACTATGATGGACGGAGAACGTGATGAGGAGAACAGAAGATAGTTTAGTGGATTTCCTTTTCTCTTTCCTGGAACTGCCGTGCTGGAAATGTCACGCACGGTTTGTTATGGAAATGAAATACAGAAATAAAATGTCGCAGTCGATGGAACGGAGAAAAGACCGATTGTACTGCCACTAGGATGAGAATGAGAAATGATTAGAGGGAGACGAGCGAGCACGAACACAAATTGAACTTACCTTGCGAATGGCCCCGATCGCGGCAGCCAACCCGCTCAGATGTAGACGCAGTTGAGAACCGAAGAGAAGAGAGTATCGACACAGGGACTCGGACGACTGTATCAGGCGATCGCTCTGTTTCTTAGGTTCCGAAGACTGTAAATTTGGGATCCATTTCTCCCAAGGGATGTCACATAAGTCGATTAATAAAGATCGTAGTATGGAGCACGCAAGATGCTATATATCAAGCAAAGTCGGCAGCCGGAAAAAGCAGTGAATCAACGCAGCAGGAAATAAGCCATCCTCAAAGATCCTAACATCCTCAAACGCCCGCACTTCTGTCATCCGTGCATATCCAAGCCAAACCACACTGACAGTGACATCCACATCTCCTCCCTAGCCCTCACCGCCGCAGCGGCAAAATCTGCCTTGCACACCTCGCACATCCTTAGCCCACAAGTGTGCACTCCATCTGAGAAGTCCGTCCTCGACAGCATCTCCACTGCCTGTACTAGTGTGTGCAGCGAATCCGCATCTCTCCCGCAGGCGATCCCGCCGACGGACCGTAATACGTTTAGCATGATGAAGTAGAATGAATCGTGACACGGCCGTGACGGATCCGGGTCTATGCGGTACATGCATTCGCTGGAGGCACGCCGCTCCTGTAGTTCTGATGTGATGAAGGTGGCCAGGAAATGTTGGACGTGCTCGCGCCCACGCAGAACACGGAAGAGGTGTGTCCGAGGGAGGCTGACGACGGGTGATGTCGGTGATGGGGGAGAAGCAATAAGGTCGGGTGGAAGGTATTGGTCAAACTCGACAGTGGGCTGTGGGGCACCTAACATTATCCTACTGGGACCGTAACGACAGAGGTCATAGAATGAGGCTGGGAGGAGAGAGGGGAGGTTAAGATCGAGGGCAAGTTCGATAACGAGAACTGGGTGAGCGCAGAATTCGCGGGGCAGGTAGTAACCTTCCGCGTTGGTGGCAGCGTATTCGCGCTTGTCCCATCCGGCGAGGGTGGAAGGCCAGTCGAGTTGGAGGCGCTGAATGCACAGCTCGCGGAGGGGCTGGACAACGTATTTCGTGGAGAGGCGAAGGACACCTGCGATAGCTGGAAAGTCGTTTGCACAAGGCTGTGGGAAATACCTATTTAGATGGATGTGTGGTCAGCCGTCAGATGGCACAGAGCATGCAAAAACGCACAGCCCATCATAGAGAGCACGAAAGAAATAGAAAACATCAGAAGGTTGGTCGTAAAGCTCAACCCAGAAACACCCATCGATCATCTCCTGGTCTTTAGGTTGTGGGATGGAAAACATGTCGTTGAAAACATCGGAATGCCGCTCTAGCTGTCCTCGATGTACCTTGAAAGCTGCTTGGCCTGCGACAATGACAATGTTGCCGTCAATGAACCAGAAGTCGGAGCGAACGAGGGAGGTGATATTGACACCCATTGGGCAGTGTGTGAAAGACGAGAACAAAAGAGTGCAATTGTAAGTTGGATATAGGAGGTGTCAAGAAAAAACATTGAGAGGCTGGCATAATTTTGATCGAACCGCTAACTTCGAGCTAAGTATGTATAATCGAACTCCACAGAGTTCAAACCAGGATATGCTTTAGGCTTGAAATCCCCGTACGCTGAGGTCACAAGGACGTTGAGGCTGTAAGCATGCTGCTTCGTGGTGAGAAGGAAGAAATTAAGTTGCACGTGACATAAGGTATGTAGTACGGAATGATAATGATTCAACCGACAGCTTCAAAATGTCTCACTGATCTGTGATAGGCCGACGGCTACGATTGGGGGGAAGAGGTTTCCTTTACCATTGGGTTGGAGGTGGCAGCGGCACCGTTTTTGGTGTGGCTTCAATCGGGGGTTCCATGTCGTATTGATGATAGTACGCTCTGTTCATTGTGTCCATCCGTGTTTCTTGATGTCGCTTCGTTTCAGCATTGACAACTTGATACTTCTTTGACTGTTACTCGTCATCTTCATCACCTATGGGACCGCTCCGACCTTGATTCATCACAGGAGGATCTCAACGTGCCTACAGGCTACAAGTCGGGAGATAGCTCGGATCAGAATGGAATGGGTCGTTCGGTGGAGTGGCTTTAGTGCCGGGATCTTTGAAGAAGGGGGCGAAAGATCTGTTTAGAGGGGACAAGCCATTACTCAGTTCTGTATGTCTCGTTTCTTGTTCATTCGTAATGCTGCTCATGATTTTCACTGCTTTAGGGGCGAGGAAGATAGCGACGCATTGTTTTCTGGTATGGACATGAGAGCGAGGCAGGCGATAGTGGGGGAAGCGGTCGCAGTACATTTTGAAGCTAATGAAGAATTCGTCATAGTCGTATGCATGGCGTTCTGTTTTACTTATTCGTATTCGCTCTCACGTCCTTTCCCTTGAGGACCGTTGGCCCACCCACTTTATCCGCCCCATAGACTTCCTATGCACATGCCCATATATCCACAGGATCCTCACCATCACCCTCATTCCTACGCAGACCCTTCCCGGGCTTCCAACGATGCAAGCCGAACTCGGGTTTGCTGCACTGCAAACCAGCGTAACATTTGCAGCCAGACGTGTACCCTCGGTAGGATGGCATTGATCACTACCAAGAGAAGGGTTGCTTACAATTACGGTCAGGGCTGAGACACGGATTGCTGTGAGGAAGTCACGTCTGTTGGGGGATGCCGAAATCCTAGTCACGTAATTTCCGACCAGAGCCAGGGGCTTGTTCCATCCAGAATACTAGGGTAGGAAATGTGCGGGAATGATGCTGCGTCCTTAAGATTAGATGTGTAGGTGTCTCCTACTCGAAGTGTATATGACTGCACTGACCTTGAGTCGTTACGAGACGTATTCAACGTGAACATTAAGTCAGCGTTGACGCAAGCCACATGTTAGGTCATGACTGAATCCCGATGGCAAGGAGTGGGGGATTCGTTTCGACTCGGAGGTGATAAGCTTCTAATCAGTTTCTTGTAAGCTTTTCGGTTTTTATGGGATGATTATGTGCTGATTGATTTAAACTGTCTGAATTCGATCTCACCGCGCGAAGATCAGAGATGCATGCCTTATACATGTGAATGACTCAATTACTGGCAGACAACGATCGTGCGTACTTCGCCTATCTTGACTCGTATATTATAATATCTGAACATTGACGTATGTATAGATCTGCGTCATACATTACCGCTGGTATCCGCTACCAAGCATTTATTTTTATTTGTGTATCCACAATGTCAGACTACGGTGCGCCTCCTACAATCCCAAGCGACTTCCAGCAATACAAATATGTAAATTCACTCTCACTGGCAAACCGCCTTTACTTGAAATAACCCGTCTCTCTAGCTCGTATGACCCTACATGCAATACTTAATTCACCATCATCAGTGGACCTCCATGTCCTAGATCCAACTACGATCATTTTTGGCGTTCCTGGAGACAAGGAGTCGTTCGATACTCCAGATGACAAACTAAATGCCTCATCGACATCCACATACCGCCTCTCGTATCATAAAGATCAGATACTCATTCCGAGCAAAGTGCTGCAATGAAAACCAAGGTGCGCTATCTTTCCACGTTACGATATCGCCGGTTCGACGCGCCTTCTGGCTGTGCTCTGGCCATGCCTTTTACCGTACTTCCTCTCCTATCACCCTCTCCACAGGTCTCCTAGGTCTCCTACTGACCCTGCCCGGGTTTTCCAACCATGGTATAATGCCCATGAAAAACTTTAGCAATATTTGACTCAGGAATCCTATCTAACGTGTACTTTTCACTCTACCGCCACCAGAATACAACAGACAGAGGTATAGGTAGGGGGAATATACTAATGGTATCATAATTCTAAAGTGATCGATCGAGAAAAAGATAGAATCGAAGAATAGGAGGTTGATGTCGTCGAGGCGAGGTATGGTCATTTTGTTACTCGAGTCGCGCTTGACGGAGTGTATTTTCTGGGAACGGTGAGATCTGCGCAATCCCAGTCATCCGACTCGCAATGGCGGCGTCATCTAGATGACAATGTGAGGCCTACACGACACACCCGTAATATGGAGTACGCACATATGATGAATCTTCGGATGTCAGAATACGGTCCCCGGCGCAACATCAAGAACTGGATAGAAGTCCATTGGTTTGGATAAGCATCGTGGACTCTTGTAATTCGTCCCCGTGGTCGTGCCTGATTGGTGCCACCCCAACTCAAGACCCCTCCCCAAAGGTGGGATTCGAACACGTAGCCAGCCTCAGCAACTACTCCGTCCCGGGTATCTCCAACGTTGGCCCCGAAGTAATCCTCGTATATCATGTGTGGTTCGGAAAGGCGACGACCGAAAACTTGGCAGGTCAACCAATGAGCAAGCTCATGGAAGAAGACCGAGGACAAGATGAATCGTAAGTGGGTGTCGAGGCCGCCAGCTGTATAGAGCGGTTAGCGGATGGCGCCCAAATTTTTCATTTAACATACAGGCATTTTCTAAGGCAGATACTAAACCATTCCTTATGAAGATTATGCCCGGCTTCCTTATTTTATCGACTACTCCAAGGTTATCTGAGTCGGGATCTTGAAAATTGAAGACAACGATGCGTGGGGGATTGTCCCGTAATTCGCGTATCATTTTGTTGTATGTTTTTTCAGCCAGACGTGGGCGTTGGTGAGAAACCAGTTGGCGGATACCGTTTTGCACATGCACCTCGTTGATGTTAAGCGCTCTCGCGCGTACTGAATTCCACACCTGGATGGTCTTCAAAGCCGGCACTTCTCTGGGCTTGTCGACAATGTATTTTCTTTTGGAATCGAAAGCCCAGAGGGGTAGAGTAGTCATTTTGGGGTATCACGATGAGTGTAACGATGTATATTCAAGTTAGGGGTGTTTAGGTACTATGCCTTTTACCATCTTGACGTCATCGCCACCAGCTTATTTAAACATTCAGCCATGACATCAAACATGTCAAACTTAGGATGCATCACATCCCCACAGAAATATGCCAGACCATCATTAAAGCGGCTACTTCTGTACCAGAGGCGTTCGACACATCATTTGACTCGATTCTTCATGAAAATCGGGAGTCAGTAGTGATAGCTATCCAGAAGTCGATGTCCACAAAAACTGCTCTTTCCTTGGTTTCAAAGCTCTTCCATGAGCTTGCAGAAGAGTTCCTGTATGAAATAATTCTTGTTAACCGATTCGACCACATCCCTCATCTCGCGAAACTCCTCCAAAGTCGAACGAATCGCCACTCATCACGCAGAGCACACGGACTGCACTGTCGGCGTTTGGAAATATCTCTAGGTACAGGCACGATTGAATACGAAGACCAGGCGTGGTACGAAGGCGGACATGTTCTTTGGGGGCTGATTCCAGCTTGCCCGAATATTACCATTCTCATCTGTCGTGTTTGGGCAAGGCGGATCCGGGTACCCCATCTTACCAATCCTGCCCTTTGGAATATCATCGCCACTACTTGTGGACCGCACCTCAGGCGTCTAGAGCTCTTCGGGCTCAGCATGCGTATGGACCGTGCTGAGATGTTGCTACGATATTGCACGGCACTGGAGGTGTGCCACCTGGTTCACATACGGCCCTTTATAGATGGGGAGACGTATGATGGAGAGGAACCTGCATTTATACAGTTCACATGGATCCGGTCTTCATGTGTTCTGCGCGACCAGACAAGGGGTAAGCCATCTGGATTTTTCGACCGGGAAACCAGGAAGAGTTTCGCGAAGACCAAGAAAGGTGTATCATGGCCCCCATGTTCTCTGGGACCACCGTACAGCCTTCCCTCCCTGCATACACTCCATATCGACCAATTTACTCCAAGAATCGCCCAGCTCGACTTGAGTAAACTGCGATCCCTTAGAATATGCCATGCAACGCCTTCTGGGGAGGCCATTGCAAGGGACATCTCAGGCACAAATTGGTCTTCCGCCAGATCATTAACGCATCTGTCATATTGCGGGTATCCAATCTCTCTGCAAATATTCTTGGACTGCTTCCCAAACATCAAGGAACTTAGTTTGCATTATAGATACACTGGAGGGGATGTTCAATCTATTGTCACCACACCCCACCACTCTCTCTCCGTCATCAAGTTCTCTTCTGTGTATCATCCGTGGAACCTGAGCAAGCATGTCGCTGATTTGTTGTCAGTTGCGCAATCTAAAATGCTACCAAGTCTGACGCACGTGTTTATCACACGAGGGAGAACCGCCAAGGATGACGGGGGACTGCCATGGGGGAAGTTTCGGACATTGGGCATCACTCTGGAGGTGAAAGTCGTGAAGCCACCCGGGAGGTACAAAGTGGATGGTCGGTTTCAAATGCCAGAGTACACGTTTCGAGAATGAGCTTCAAGTTCTATCATTTCTCATTGAAACTTCTGTCACGAGCACTGGGCTGTGTGGTCATTGCCGTTGCCGATCATAATGATCAATATACTACGATCCGTTTAGATTCACTTATTCTTTGCAATCGTTGTACATGTATGTGTGGTATGGACACGTATCCAGGTGTTCTGGACGGACGATGGTTATCTTTCGAATATATTCATTATATCTATTGTCTACTAATGGGAAAGCTTTAGAATGTGACCCATTCAATGGACAACGAGCCCGAGGTCACTTCGATCAAGTGATTTGGTCGCCTACCCTGTACCTGAGTTATGTTCGGCAGATAAAATTGAGAAATAAAACTCATGAGTAATGTCACTGAGCCCCGGTGTCACAAGACTGTCCAAAGGACCATGAGAGCCTTCCACTATCACGGACGCAGTGATCCCAGTCATCGAATCGGGATGCGCATGACCACGTCCACGCTGGCTCTCGATCTGTGCAAGCACATCTTTGCGAACCATCCTGATCATGTCGTTCATGATGTCTCTCTGGCGCATAGCCGCCGATCCATCCTCGTCAGCATTGATGACATCGGAGGGCGCCAGTTGAGATAGGTTTTATTGTGAATGGCTGGGCGGACAAAATTGCCTGTGTGCGCACAAATATAGTGGTAGCAGCAGTAGCATGCTGGCTTGGCTGCAGCCGATGTACTTGTCTCCATCGACAAAGTCGTATTTGTGTGTGTAGAAGTGCTCAAGGAGGATCAACTCTGCGTGCACGCGGGGCAAGGATGTAGGCTCGTTGTATTCCTTTACGAAGAGCCGGAAGATTTTAAACTTGTTGTCCATGCCCTGCAGCGCCTTCTGGTAGATCGGAACGTCTTTGTGTTTTACGCATGTCCCATCCCGATGCTGAATCGGGTCCTGAAATGTGTTGATTCGACAAACGGTACAATACGAAGGATGTTTGCCTGAAAACGCGAGTGCGATTACGCACGATTAAGCCCAAAGAAAGACCGGAGACACACCTGCAATATTCGCTTCCTGCCAGTGCACGAGCCTGACTCGGTGCCAATGAGGGTCGAGCTTCTGACGAGAAACATATGCATGAGCTTCGAAACACATATGCTTCCGCCACCGAGTCCCAGTTGTTCGGAGCGGAGGTAAGCAAATCCTTCGAATTTCCGCTTCCTTTTTCATCCACCATCTACCGATGATATGGTTGAACGTTGATCCTTGGCTCCAACTCAACGTCGCCTCATCATACTTGCAATGTTTGCCCATATCACACTGGAGGTTCATGAGCGCATAGGGATGAATTCTTTGATAGAACCACTGTGGTGATACACATCTGATCGATAATACAGCTTTCCGAACGTTTCCGAACGTTTTCCCTGGGCCCACGATAACTAAACAATAGCGGCCCCAGCAATGGGGAGTGTGGGGACGCGATCGCACCCCACGCCATTGGGCTTCTCACTCATGGTGTCAAGCCGATTACCTCGAGCATGGCGCCGTAGGGAAGGTGGAAGAGGTCGGCAATGGTGATCTCTTGTCAGCATATCTGGCTGAATGGATGCAGGGATTGCTCGTTCGATCCGAGTGCCGGCATCCGATTCGACCCTTTTTGATATTTTTTTAGTTATGCCACGCACAGACTGGCAACCCCAACGGCTATCTCTATTAGTCTTGCCCTAGAACACAGTAGAGATATAATATATGTAGGACAAGGTGTCCCTCCCTTCCACATACGCGAAGGTCGACGATCTTCAGAGTAAGATCTCCCCGAGCACACGGCCATCTACAAAACAGAGCATGGGCATGACGATTGATAACCACAAAATATGAGGGTGGTGAACTTACATTGGCGACGGCAAGCAGACGCCTTTGAAGCGTCAACTATAGATAATCCTTGCCGAGAATGGTGTCCGGTCTCTGCATGAAATCACCCCCGAAAACGTCCTGGTCGCCATAGCATATATTCTCAGTAATAGTGGTATTGAACTAGTAGCTGTGGGTTCTGGCTGACGACAGAGACGTGGTGACGGAGATGGGTGCGATGTCGTCTGAACGAATTGAGATGTATCCTGCTCGGGTTGGTAGAACCAGAGAAGCGGCAATAGTGAAGTTGTCTGCCCCATGGGGACCGGCGATGGCGACCCGCTCACCCTCCGCGATTTCGAGGTTCACATCCTTGAGCACGCGCGCTCGGAGTAGCCAAACTCAACTTCGGTGAAGGTGATGGGGGGATAGCTCAGAGTGAAGTCTCCTCAGCATCAGCATCAAGCTTCAGCAGACGGGTGACAACGCTCGTCACCTGGACGGCTTGCACTATTCGTTGGGCTGAAAGAAGGTCTCAATAAGTATGGATACGTAAGCGGATAATGTGAGGAAACATACTGAAGGTCATACTGCGATCTATTTTCTGACCCTCGTTCCCCCTCACCCAATCGTATGTGACCTGCTCCTCTGCATCGCCCCTCCCTCACAAACTCTCCTTCTTTTCATCGCGATCGAACCAAGTTTTCGAAATGCACCGGTTCAAGAACGTCGGCAGGGCAGGCGTGAGGTAGACTAAACCTGCGACTCGTGACTGTGTCGACTGCGGGAGCTTGACTGTGGAACGGTTGGGGGAGGATGGAAGAACTTGGATATTTGACAGTCGCCTGGTCCTCTCTTCACTGATAAACCAACTGACTCACTTCGCCAATTTCGCCACTCGCACCGCTGATACAAGAACCATGGGCTCGGGTGCTATCAAATATCCAGTGACCCAACATCGAAGGATGGCGGGATGCATGAGGGAATGGCTAGTCTTCTCCGGAAGAAACCCCTCGTCTGCTTCTGCGCCTCTACCATCTCTCGGAACTCACCAACAGCTTCTTCATGCTCGGTTTGGAACGCAAGGTGGGCTAATATCTCGCCCTTGCGGACACATACGAAATTCGAGGGTTATAATTGTGAGAGGTCGTGTGTAATGGCAATGGTGTTGCATCAGCGCAAGAGTGCCTCGAATACTGGAATACAAGAGTCCTATGAAAGCCGTCGTCAGAAAAAAGACTCGTGAGAGAGGAAGACCAGGAACATACCAGGTACAAGTCCGGTCTATTTCTTAGTCTAGTCCTGTAGAAAGGATTGAAGGGACAAAGCCTGAGCATTGAGGCAGGTACTAACCTGGTGAGTGACCGGGTGATCGTGTTCGCCGTCAGCAGACTGAACATTTCCTTCAGAACCCATCTTGCATCTAACCATAATGTTCCCCTGAGATCCATGCCAACCGTCGTGGAGAAGGATATCCTTTGCGCACTGAGAATGGCTGGGAGGAAACGAAACGTGTTGTCTTTGTTTGTAGTAGTATGTACAACTTGGTGTCGACGAATCTCGAGGGTACACGAAGCCCGGCGGGTGGAACTTAATACCGCGCTCAGTGGAGGGAATTCAGGTGATCTGGTCTACTTACCTCGGTCAGTTTTCCCTCGAATCATCTCTGTTCATCATCCGTTACAGTGTCTAATGAACCCAGACTCCCACCGATGACAGGATTATACACAACCGTTCGTTCGCGAAGACGAAGTTAAGAGGGAACCCATCGACGACACCTGCAGGCAGTCATCGTTTTTTGGCCCTTCTTGCACCGCAGGGTCCACATATCGCTCGACGAAATCACTATCCGTCCATATATTATATATCAAGTTTCAGACTCTGGACGTATCCCAAGATCGTTCTGGATGGCGTCGTCCTGCAGAAGAAACATGCTTATCTTGCACAATGAACAAGTGACACTCCAACATTCTCAACTTCTTCCCCCCATATTTGGCGTCGCAACGAGTTTGATATTTTTTTACTCGACGATACCCGGATATTGATCCTTCCAAGCTCCGCGTAGCTCCAAGTGATGTGTTGCCATATCTATATAGATTCACATGCATTTGGTGGACGAATCACAATAGCTGGGCTTGTCACGAGCCTGGAGATCGAGTGTTGTCCGAGAGGAGGACTGGAAGCTGGGGAATACGGGCGATACTGGTGCGTGTAGGGGAAGCAGCAAAGGCTGTACTGTAGCAATCGAGAGAAATCCATGGTGTCTGTTGGATGCATACGCCAGTTTAGCACGTTGTTGTCATAGTTTGGACTATATAACACCGATATGCAGTCGTGTTAAATACTCATTGCAATCGCACGAACAGTGTCATTGCGCAAACCAATCTTTTCTCTCTAAAGGGCATCTTATATTAGATTGAATCCTTGGATGGACAGACACAGGGTGATGTAGCATCCACAACGAGAGAATCAAAGTCCCGGCCCGGTGAGAAGCTCAAGCAAGCATCTCTACCAAGAATTTCGGGATAAAGTTGACGACAAGATCAAAGCTGAGTTCATCAGCGAACATCCTGTTGTTAACGACTCCTTTCTTAGGCGTTATGGAGACCTGACAGGAATTATTGTCTCGACGAAGCTTTTGGAGCGGGCAGAGATACTGACAAATCACAAAATTAAGGATGATATTCATTCGGTACGTGATGTGAAGTCCGATGGTGCTGTACAAGGCGATGTCGTACAAAAAAAGGACAGCCTTAGCAGACAAGAAGTCTTAATCCTATGTCGTGAAGGGTCAGTATCACATATTCGATCGTTCCGAGTACCTGGAATGGCAGCGGTGCTGCGGGCAGAGTCAACATGTTCTACTCTGTACAGCCGAGTTCTCAATAGGTGTGCTGAAGATGACAGGGCACTGCAGGAGATCATTGGCGCTCCAATAATAATGCCTCGTCCCATACTTTGCAGCCCTTGCCTGTAAATTGAGGGTCGACAAAATGGACCCAAAGAAAGGTAGATAACTGGATTACGTACCACCTGTACAGTGATATTTCCCATTCTTGTGCTATAGAAAGGGGTCGCGACTGTAAGAAGAGAAGAGCAAGGAAAGGAGGCTGATAAACGTACTTCAAAGTCCGCACCGCAGGTGTAGCAGAACTGTGGCAGGCCACATCAGTGAAATGAGGTTACAAGCGTGACTGAGAGAAGGTCATACATGGTGCTTGCAAGTACAACTGAAGTAAGATATTGATCAATAAGCAATGGAGCAAGGAAATGGATGAAAAATGGACATACACGATGTGGCTACAAAAAGGCAAGGCCATTCACCATAAGACAAACCAAAACCAAGAACAGAACAGGCTCACTTGCATCCGGACTGTATTGAGAGGAGTCGTTAGCATTGGGTGGGGTAGGGTAGGACAATAAGACGGTTGTACCTTGAGTTCAACCATAGCTGAGCACTGCATAGGAAATCAAGGTCAACAGCAGCACGGAAACGAATCATGAACAATATCGCACTTTCGGACACCGCCTCCATTTCTCAGTCTTTGCGAGCTCCAAAAGTGCCAAATCCTCCGGCGTACGCTCCTGTGCTGGGAGTGCTTGATACTCTGCACATGTCCATTCTGCATAATTAGGAAACATCTGAGAAATCAGCAGGGAGTGGAAGAAAGACGCTAATACGCACTGTCATGCCAAACTACTTTGCAGTCTTTACAAAGAGATCTGCGGCAGCGTGGGCACTGAACGAGAGATGGGGTTAATTAGCGGAAGAATAGTCAGAGGAGACTGGCAACTGACCTGGACAAGGCCTTTCGCATGCTTCCCAGCACCTAATGAGGGGGCGACATCGTTTGCATCAAAAGGTTCGCCGCAGCCATTGTACGGACTGAATATCGTTCAGTTCGTATTGTAGGGTCCAAACGACTGAAACGTACCAATAAATTATATCCAAAGTCGACAAGAACCGTGCCTGGCCCCACTCCTCCAGATTACCCGGCCCTAACACTAATTGCGCCGTCATGTCACTGATCTCGTTGAGCTGCTCTCCGGGTTTGACAGGGCATTCCTGGGTTGGACAGTGAATTAACACCACGTGAGAAGAACCAAGGAGATGACGGATGCACAGGACAACCCATAGGAAACTCGATCTTCGCAGCCGTCGTGCGCGCGGTTGCTGGGGGCAGTGTGGTACCATAGGCAGAGGGGTCGAACGGGATATTGAGATTGCGGTATATGTATTCAGCGAGGCAGGCCTAGAAATCGCGCAACGACTCAACCAGAAGCACTATCAAAACATCCAACATAACTCACACCGCAGAAGACATGTAAACACGGTCTAATCTCAATCCCACGTTTCTTGATCTTCGCCCGGCGCCGCTCTACCACGTTGCGTTGGGGTGGAGCATCTTCTTCTGCCTCTGCGTCAGAGTCATCAGACATTTCAAGGGAAAGAAGGTCTCTAGAGGGGACATTCACATTCTCTACTATTGAAGAATTGTAGAGAACGTGCTTACGATCGTGTCTGTTGCCAAGGATTGACAACCTTGTCTACGTGGCTCTTACAAATGGAACACTTAGGTCCCTTGGGCTTGGGCGGGGCTTGGACGAGAATCAACTCGCTTTCCATAACTCAAGATTGATGTGTCTCACCTGCTTCAGGACCAGGAGCCTTCTTGAGTGCGTCTTGGGCGGCTCTTAGTGCTATCAGCCGTGGGTCGGTTTGGTAGGTGTGCTCGGCATTGAAGCGGCGGAGTGCTTCTGCACCTGGTTGCTCGAAATTCCCACTAGAAAGAGGTATTACGAGAAGAAAAGAATGGGAATCTTGATGATACGCACGTATTACTAACGCAGTTGCCCATTATGATGGAGGGAGGAACGCAAGGTGGACGTTGACTGAGTCAAGTCACTGTGATTCCTGTTGAGAAAAGGCAAATGACGGTAACCTGTAATCTAGGGGGTCCGGATCCAAAGGCCATCGCTGTACAGGAACTGACAACAAATGATCAGGAACTTGAACAGCCTGCAAAGACTGCTTAAACCAGGAATTCCCACACCTATTTTTAACCTATTGACGAACGTGTCAATTGGCTGTGGCCACAGCCTATAAAACAGACTCGGACGACCTCACATCACCAGAATGAACAACGAAACACATTCACTACATGTTCAATCCAGCAACATTACGCATATCAATACACCGTGTTAGGGGAAATCGAGGCAGGCGTTGATATAATTAAATAGTAAGCCGATTCCGCCCTTTTCTTCAAGGTACGCCAGGCAAAGATGCTGGGCTCAAATTCTTTGCCGATTCTTGTTTTTCAGTGGAACTTTGGCGTTCATGGCTTAGGGTGACTAGTTCGAACGCCATTTGGAGGGGATGCTCTAGCGGTCAATCCTAGCTTCCCATTCGTGTCTATAACCTAGGTTTTATTGCCTTCCTCGTGGCCATCGCCGCGGTTCTCTATTCGACTCTCTGTACTGAACCTACGTATACGTTGGGGAGGGCTTCGACTCGGGCTATCTGGCTATCTGGCTTAATCGCGTGACTCCATTTATGACCCACTCTTCCAGTGCAATGGTGATCATACCTGTCACGGCGGTCGTGAGCATGGCTTTCTTCCGACTCTTCCGCTTGCCAAAGCCCTCGAGGTGAATTGTTCCATACGGCCTTCCCGAAAGGACTCCAGGATCTAAATTATCTAATCCGATTAATCTAATCTTGATTCTAATCTCTAGTCTTCGTGAATGGTCAATCTTTCTTGGCCAGTGCGATGTTTGTCCCCAAGTAGGAATAAATATGCGATTGCATGCTTCCAACATGCTTCAGGACTGTATCATGATCGTGATGTACACTAATCTTTTCAGATAAGTACTCCGAGTCACGGTCATGCGTATCAACGATATCATCGTTGACGGTTGAACTACCTGACGTTTCGAGTTTACGACTCACTGTTGAGTTATCCGCTTCGTCTGCCACTCGCTTTTCATCGTGTAGGACGTTCTGCCGCCAGTTGGCTCGTATGTATCAAGGCTCTTCGGGAGTTTCTCCGATTCTGGGCTCCCCCTCTGTTGATCCATGTCTGTCCGGTGAAGGTAAAGATCGATTCTCGCTACAGATGTCCAAAGCTTCAAAATAGCATGCGCAGGCAGGACGACCCATGGAGGAAGAGGCCTGGCGATCGTGCTTCAGTTTCGATCTGTATAAGGCTGAGACGATCGCATCCCGAACATGAAAGTGAGAGTGGAGAATCGTTCCCTTGGTTTGTTATTCCTGCATTTCTCCCCACGGCACGAGGAAACGCTTGTCCCAAAGCAGACAACCTACCAAACGCAGTCAGGAATGCTCCGTATACTATTCCATTCCTGATGCCGCTTCTACAACAGATTCTCTCTTTTCGCTTTGGAGCCTTAAATCTGGATATAGCAATATTCTAAGTATCTGAGATTGGTGCGGCATGGAGAAACCGCCGCAAGCATCATATTCAGTATGGCATCGAAAACTTCCGTCCCAGCTGGTCTTTCGTCTTGGTTGATAATCACACCGGTGGAATGCGTTCGACACCATCGCCAATTTCCGGGCGCGTTATTTATTTCAACGCGATTTGACGCCTTCTTTACCTTAAGTCGTGAGCCCTCATGCCCCTTGTGAAACTTCCTCTCATCTTTATTGCGGTAATTGGAATGTATATTACAGCGACTCCCCCGAATGCTCCCCGCCCAGTCACCGAACATATCGTTCCGAATTGGCGAGAGAGTTTCTTGAAATCCCTTGCTCGGCCGTGCCGCTTCCTGAGGGTATGTACCTTTGTTTCGGCACGCCAGACGGAGATACTCATAGTTTCTAGGCGATGTACTGGACCACGTGTTTTGTCGAGAGTTTTATTATCCTAACGGCCCAATTCCCCTCCATTCCGTTCATCCAACGCATAGTCGCAGGTCATACATTTCCCACTACTTGCACGCGGCAGATACAGATTACTCCCCAATTTCTTGTGGGAATTTCTTTCGTGACGGTCGGCACCGCCCTTAGAATGAAATGTTATCGAACACTGGGATGCCTCTTTACATTCGAATTATGTGTCCAGGAAAACCACACGTTGGTTGTCGTTGGCCCATATGCAACTATTCGGCATCCGAGCTATACTGGTCTTATCATGACAATCATAGGCGCGTGTTTCAGTCAAGCGAATGGTTCGTGGGCGACAGAATGCGGCTTCTTCAATACGCCGTTCGGGCTGGTTTTGCTCTCGGTGTGGTTGGCAATTGCTGCTGCGGTTGTGGTTAGCTTGGTGCTGCGCATACCTAACGAGGATGACTTGTTACACGCAAGGTTCGGTGCAGAATGGGAGACATGGGCTCTCCGAGTGCGTTATGGCCTGATCCCCGGTCTGTATTAGTACCTGGGTTCCATTTGATCTCGACTCATACTAAGTACGTAGGTGGTCTGGTGATGATGGCTTTGGAGATTGCACGTCGGCACAAAATTTTTTGGTGACATAATTATGATGCTCAGTGTCAAACTGGTTATGATTCCGCCAGTAGGGTGGATCCTTGGCACTAGCTAGCAGTCACTGGGTTCTCGAAAGCAACCTTGAAAATCGTACTGGGATCCCAGATTTGGTTCAACATTGGAAATATCTAGGTCTCAGGATGATCAATTATTGGTTCGAAACGAGGAAACGGAAACGGAAGCTGCACTCAAAATATCCACGGTGACTGACGAGAATGCTATGCAGGGATGTACATAACGTGTAGTGTAAAGGATCGTCCGACTCCAAGGACCCTGAGATCATTCGCAGTCAGCCCCGGGCCGGTCACCGGATTTCGGACAAGGAGATAACTGTCTCCATAGGGAGAAAGCAGCACAGCGTACGTTGATGAGTGACCAGACGCCAGTGACGCCAGTGAGAGAAAGATTCCTATTAGTAATGAGAAAGGCTCGGTCTACAGGCCGAAGGCTTGCGAAGACGTCTCACACGTGTGTAAATGCGACTCAGAACTCGCCGGTACCCATCAACTGGCGATAACGAAGTTGTCAAAGATTCGTTCAACGGCCTGATGCCAGTGCGGCGATCAATTTGAAAAACTCTGGAAGTTACACTGCTGCTTTGGGGTGGCTGAGCGATAAGTTCATCTCATGAGTATGTCGACAACAGCCTGAGCTAGTTGGCGGAGAGTCATAGGTCAATAGATAACGGTGCGTTGACTACGTAGATGGCCATTCCGATAGATCAATATGATGTGAGCGGGTTACATGTAAGGAGCTCTACGACTCAGCAGCGACACTGTTTGGGCATGTTTTCCCATTGTCTTTCTGGCTTCCCCCCCTAGCGTAAAAGACGGACAGGAGCTTCGCGTGCTACACACTCACTCCAGAAACTACTCTTACTCGTCGTGCACTGCGGCCAGCAGCTCGAAAGGTGTCTGGGTCAGGTTCGCCATACCTGTTGTCTTCAGGGAACAATGGTGCTGTTCGTTCCAGACCGGCCAGCAAAATGACCACCTGTCAATCCATGATATCATGGAGGGCACAATCGGGGCACACACAGGTTGTGTACGTTTGATAGGTCGTATCATGTAGCTTACCTATGTGCTCTTAAACCGTGTTAAATCGACAGGGCGACTATAATTAGTATACAGGTATGTACGGTCATAGTGGTATCATAAAGGGACGCAAATGAAAGGAAACCCAAAAAAAGCCACTGTAGATAAGCTCCCCTACATTTGTCTTTCCGCTTCTCGTGGCAGTTCCTGACAATGTGTGCACTCACTTCGTTACTACGCCTTCGTCGTAGAGCGCGTACAACAATCATAAATACGTGATCGGCATTGCAGGCTGTCTTCGCTGAAGTCTCGTTGTAGTCGCGCCCGCGCCGCAATGCCGATGCAGCAACCTCTTCCCTTGATACCTCGCGTTCGTAAGTCTTGTCACATTGGCTGGCGGCGGGGGTAAGAACTGGCTTATCTCATTTGATGGGTAGCATGCTTCAAGTCGATGGAAAGTTGATCTCGAAGTAACCGAGTACACCAAGATAAAGGCTAGGTCCTCGCTGATGCTATACTAGTGAACAGAAAAGGCCCGCTGTCCATTACTTATCACTCACCGCACCCACTGGTCACGCAGTGTTGCATATTCCTCTGTTTTAATATGCAAGAAAGAGTGAGAAGGAGGGTGGCTACATGTTGCTTACCTTGCCCGGCAGTGTCGATGAGTTCTACGGAACACATCCGATTATCAGTGAATATGAGGCGGGGATGCGGAGTGGAGAAGACAACGAAATATGAACCTCGAGAACCAGGAGATAAGCCTCCAGGATGGCTTGCGTCGTAAGCGGAGGCACGGGCATGACAATATCTCTAAGACGAGGCAGAGATATGCAAAGAACCGGCACAGCGGGGCGTACCCGGAACAAAATGGACGGCCAGTTCAATATGCAACAGGGGTGGGTACGAAATAACACCTACTTGAAAAACGTCTTCGAGAACGATTTATCGCGCGGCGTGGGGAAGGCATAGGCCGAGCTTGCGAAGTGGAACCATGAAATGTGTTTTTTGTTCCAGCTTCCTTCCATTCGTTCGCATATCTGAGTAATCGAATGGATGGGCTTTCGTCCTTTCAGGCGCTTGTAGATATTCGCTGTATTCGTAGGATGGCGCTTTAGGGAACACCTCCGATGGAGCGTCTCTACCTATGACAATCAGTAGTCTCTCAATCTCTGAGGGAGTGGTATGAGTCCATCATGGAGCACTCTCACTTTCCTATGCGATATGCATCTACTACCAGAACAACGCATTCCCCCGAAAATCGTTTTGCGCGACGAAATGGCGAGACTTCGCTGATGCAAAGATTAGAAGACTCTGATCATTCGATGTTTCCAGAATGATGATAGTCAAGAGACCCCTCGAGACTGCCGAAAAAGTTTGTACATTGAGAGATGAGATGAAGAACATCGTCATAACGTGGTGGCGATGAAACTGGCGTAGGACGATATAAACGTTGAATGTCGAAAGGTATTGGTAGGCAGGTGTGGTGGGCCGACGTCAAGGGAAAATCTGTGGATATCAAGATGACAAAATGGTGGGGTCGTCAACAATCGGACGGCAATTTAATCACAATTAAACGAACTGCTAGCCTCACCCTTAGTTCTGGAGCAAGCTTAGCGGTCAAGTATACATGCCAAGTTGAAGAGCCATTAGTCATTTGTTGGGCCGTTGTATTTGATCATCACGTGAAGTCAACTTGTGGCAAGCGCTTCGAGTCAATACTACTTACTTGCTCCCTTGACTTCTATGTAAGTATCTCCTTCTCAGGGCGATGCATGGGGATTCAATCACAGATTGGGCCGAAATATATGCCAGAGTGTCCAGGGTTCTGATATCGGCTGTCAGAAACGCTTCCGGCGCCAGCTGTGGTGGTGCAATCATGATGCGGTAAATTCGCTGCTGGTCGGTTTGACTTCTGTCTATCGCTCAGCCTTCTCTATCTTTCTTTTTCCCATATGCTGCCAATTGAATAATACTCGCTCAGATACCAAAGTTATCTGCAACCAGTCCGCAAATTCAGCTCTCCAAGTCGTGCATGGGACTTCAATGAGCTCGCCACGTCACCAATTGAACATCTTACTCAACGTACGCAAACGGTCAGCGATGGGTGCGCACTATCGTGGTGATAGCGATGGGACATGCGGTGTCATCGTGGCAGCGATAACGCTATGTCCTGTTGTACCTGGTCCCAAATGTGGTAATCCTCTAATGTATAAGTATAACTGAAAAGCTAGCGATAAGGTGGTACAAGGGCTAGCATCTTTCACAAGTCACACAAGATGTCCTCATATTCCAAAACGTTCAGTTCTGCCCCCGACGAGCGGAATATTATACCTATCAAGTCAGTTCTTGATCCCTTCGACTTCTCCTTCAAAGGAACTAATCTCCTTCAAGTTACCGTACTTTGTCCATTCACGTCGAGACGCTTGAGCAAGAGAAATCAAAGGTTTCTACAAACAAACCTGTCGACCCTGCCTTGGCCATCCGTCAGATCAACGTTCATCTCGCGTCACCAGATGACGTCCTCACTCGCTTCTCAACGTCTCTGACTTTTGGCCTCGAAAGTGATGCAATCCAGCGCCGATTGAAGAACGGCAGCAACGTTATTTCGGCCCCACCGACTCAATACTGGAAGAAGGCCCTCAATTACGTTTTCGGGGGGTTCAACTTCCTGATGTGGATTGCATTCATCGTCACGATAGTACGTGTTTTCCCCCTAGCATTGTAAACGTAGCGCTGCATCTGTTTCAAACAGCTTTCGTATCAACCACTCGGAAGCTTGAACGGCGGAACCCCTGCAATCTTTAATTTGGGAGTTGCCATGCTTCTGGTAAGTCCCCGTCAAAAACTTGGGTGCGTTTTCACTGACTAGGGATTGCGGAAAGATCTTGGTGATCATTGTTTCGTCGACCTTCTATGCTGTTGTCGATTGGCATGCCTCCCGGATCATGAAATCTATCAAGAACCTTGTCGCAGAAGAAACGACCGTGATTCGCGATGGAAAGAAGCAGACGATAGATGCCACAGGCATTGTCGTCGGCGACGTCGTTGCTCTCTCCATGGGTGATCGTGTGCCTGCAGACATTAGAATTATTCAAGCCTCAAGCAATCTCAAGTTCGATCGTTCGCTTCTAACCGGAGAGAGGTACATTTTCCAAACCTTGCCGTTCGCTGCATTTTCTTACGAAAAGCTTTTCTCTAGTGAGATGGTCCCTGGAGTCATCGAAGCTACATCACAAAATGCGCTGGAGACTCGCAACCTCGCACTTTCCTCGACATTCGTCGTACAAGGGACATGCACGGGTGTTGTCTTTGCCATCGGTGACAAATCCGTAATGGGTCGCATAGTTGCCATGTCTGGGGAATCCAAATTTAAGTTGACTTCCGTCCAAAAGGAAGTTTGGTTCTTCACGAAAATCATCTCCAGTGTCGCTTTGTCGCTCTTTTGCATCTCCATTCTCATTTGGGGTGTTTGGATCAGGACGGCTTACCCTGGTTATGCGACTCCCAGTGGCGCAATCATCAACTGTATCGGTTGCTTGACGGCGTTTGTTCCTCAGGTGAGTGAATTTTCGTACCTTTTCGATACCTTTCGTACAACGCTGTTGCGATCATTTTAGGGTCTCCCAGTGTGTGTTGCGTTGTCGCTAACGATCATCGCCAAACGCATGGCGAAGCGAAATGTCCTCGTCAAGAATCTCGCAACGATCGAGACTCTAGGGTGCATGTCAGTTTTATGTTCTGACAAGACCGGCACTCTGACAGAAGGAAAAATGGTGAATCTTCTACATCCACTGACCGATCGCTAGCTTACACTTACACTTCTCTTCAAGTCCCTGCAATTTGTTGGTTTCTTAGATCACATCTATCACGTAGACGACATCGTGGAAAAATTCTCACAGGACTCTGGGCCTCTAGCTCCCGCCGCGTTCAAAGCCATCCACATGATCGCTCGCCTCTGCAACGACGCCTATTTTGACACAACCAGCGACTCTGTCCCAGGCGAAGAGCGTCCCATCAAGGGCGACGCCACCGATACCGCCATTCTCCGCTTCGCTGAGGCTCTCTCCATGCCCAGCATCGGTGTCCACACTCCCACGCTCCTCACATCGCATGATAAAGTCTTCGAGATCCCTTTCAATTCACGGAACAAGTGGATGCTCACTCTCGTGCGTGAACGCCAGACCATCAGTTCAGTTGATCCGTGGATGCTGGTCAAGGGCGCTCCGGACGTGCTCTTCCCATCTTGTACTCAGGTGATGAAATCGGATGGAACGACCGTCCCGTTCAGCGACGAGGTGCGCGCGCAGCTTGTGTCGTTGAATGAAAGATGGAGTGGGGAAGGCCAGCGTGTTCTTGCGTTATGCAAGCGCCGGTTGGACGGGATCAAGGTTGACACTGAAAGCATGTCGGCGAATGAAGTGGAGGAGTTGATGTATGAGGAGAGGCGGGATATGACGCTGGTTGGGCTGGTAGGGATACGCGATCCACCGAGGCAAGATGTGAAAGATGCTATTGCGATCATACGGAAGGCGGGCGTCAAGGTGTTCATGGTAACTGGCGATGCAAAATATACGGCGGTGGCGATTGCCAAACAGGTACCGACATTTTTCATTCCATTCTTTTATGTAGCCTCACGCTTACGTTTCCACAGGTTGGTATTGTTACTCAAGAGAAGTTCGACACAGTTCTCGAAATGCGAGCGTCTGGTGATGCGCAGCGGTTTGTCAATGCCCCACGCCCACACATCAAACCCTCAGATGACGATCCCACTCGCGTCCTTGTTGTGACCGGAGAAGATATCGAGACAATGGGTCCTGAGGACTGGGACATGTTGGTTGGACACTACACGGAGATCGTATTCGCTCGCACTACTCCAGAGCAAAAACTGCGTATCGTCGAGGAGGTCAAGTCACGCGGCGATAACACCGTTGCAGTAACGGGAGATGGTGTCAATGACGCTCCTGCAATGAGGGCCGCTGATATTGGGGTCGCTATGGGTGCTGGCAGCGATGTTGCAAAAGAGGCTGGTGAGAGGGAATCCTATCCGTGGAGAAACCTCGCATTGACAACCCCATTTCAGCTGCGATGATCTTGTTGAACAACGACATCTCCTCGATTCCCATCGCCATTGAAATGGGTCGTCTCGTGTTCGACAATTTGAAGAAAGTCATCTTGTACTTGATGCCGGTATGGATATCTGCTACCTACTACCCCCGGGTGAGATGTTGACCAAAGCTTGACAGACCGGAACGTACACACAGTTCATGGCAGTGTTCACCAACGTATTCTTGGGCATGCAAATCCCGCTGAGCTCTTACCTTCAAGTATGCTTCTCCATCACGAACGACGTGGTGATGTCTATCTCCTTGATGTATGAGCAGTCTGAAGCAGGTCACTATATCTTCCTTCCCTCTTTATTTTGGTTTCATCGTAGCTCTACGTCTAGATCTAATGGTGCGCAAGCCACGGAATGCGCGCACTGAGCGTTTGACAAACTGGAAGTTTTTTGTGCAAATTTACCTTGTACGTTAGCTCTATGTGGAGGAATCTGGACCTGACGTACATAACTGGACAGTTCATCGGACTCATGGTTTGGCCTTGCTGCATGAGCATGTGGTTCGCCTACATGTCGGACCAGGGCTTTGCATTTTATGATGTGATGCTGGTGTACGACAAATGGGCCGACGGCTACAAGGGCTACACTCTCGACGAACTCACCCACTTTGTCCGTGCGGGCCAATGCACATAGTAAGTATTGATCAGCCTCGTGCCAGTCGACGAGGCCTAATCAGATTTTTTGCCTTGGAACAGTTATGTGACCATGGTGTTCATACAGTACGGAGCGCTGCTTGCCGTGCGCAACCGCCGCATGTCGATATTGACCTCGAACCCTCTATGGGGCCCGAGGCGGAACCTCGCAGTGCCGTTGGGCATGGTCGGAACCGCTCTGATCGCCGTCACCAACTTGTACGGTCCTGGATTGAACCGTGTGTTCTTGACTACTCCGATTCCCGGCAAGTATTGGGGGCCGCCATTTGGTTTTGCATTGGCGGTGTTGATCATGGATGAGTTAAGAAAGTTGATCGTTCGGATGTATCCCAAAGTGAGCATGATTTCTGTAGTGCATTTCTTTGTGTGGCGCTGACAAGGACGGTTCTAGTCTATCATCGCCAAGATGGCTTGGTGATATCAACAACTGCAGCGTGCCTCCGATGTTCATTTTCGATTTTTGATATTGATGTGTATAGCTCCATCTCGCCCTGCCGCCAGTTTATGGGCGCGGGATATCTATGAGTCACTTAACTGAATTCTTAATACATGTGAAAACCCGGGTCATAAACACGCTGGCTCACAGGCGACCTGGGGTTAGTCAGCGGTGGCATGTGATAAATACTGTACTTAAGTATAAATTTCAAGTTTGGTTGTTGAACTTGAAGCGCACGTGACGCGTGACGTTTCACTATCAGTGAAATACTTGGACGAAAAATTTCGTGTCGGAGACCCTCATCACGAAGAAATTGCATGTATGCGGGCTTACACCTACGTTGACAGCGAACGATCTTAATCAGCGATTTTCTTCCTTTGTTAAATCCCTCGATGGGTTTGGTCTCCCAAGTCTTGCTTCATTTTGCTGCCCTGGAATACGCAACAAGGTATTGGATCGGTGATTATTTTCCCAGAATAGCGCTAAAAGAGCCTTAGCGTTAAATTTTCCTACGTTGGAGGATGCCACAGCAACATATACGACAATGGCATCGGTTCTGTCGGTCATTCCTCTGCAGAATGCTGTCCTGCCTTCTGTACAGCAGCAATGGCCAGGACATCTAGTCGAGTGGGCTCTGGTATGGAGACTGGAGACACACAGGTTGTTGGGAATCACGGCGAAGATTGACTCGGATATCTGAGGAGGGACTTAGATTGGGCCGGACTTTCAACCTTGGCAACATCCCGTGAATGACGCAATGACTCGGACTCAAATTACCGTCCACCCAAACGCTGTCCGAGTTTGAACGATGCATAAACTCACTGAAAAGCTCAAAGATCGATTACGTCTTCACCAGCCACAGTCTACTAGTATCACAGTCTCATCAATGGGGACATCAGGCTCGACAGCACGAAAGCCAACGGCAGAGGAAATCATTTACAGGTACAGAAAACAACGTGGTGTTAACCTTGGTGCGTTTTCACAATTATTCAAATCTAGTTAGTATCATCGTTCATCGTTATTATCTCAGGTTCCTGGTTCGTCCTCGAGCGCTGGATTACCGACGTCCCGTTTCAATTCGCACATCCACCTGGGCAGAGTGACCTTGATGTTGCACGCGGTGCGAATTCTCGCCACACACTGGAAAAGCACTGGGATACATGGATTCAG
>QFEU01024801.1:0-10446 GCA_003316345.1 Tricholoma terreum
TCGCGAGCCATGATTATCTTTCGTAATCTGATCATGGCTGAATCGACAAGAACCCGAACAATGGAAATACCTCCATATCGGAAGATCGTGCGATTTCTGATCTTCGCGAAGACATGTACTGTGAACTTTATCGCAGAACAAAATTGGCATAGCTTCGTCGAAAAGCGGAGCATTCCATAAAGTAGCAATTATAGCGGGTATCTCCAGAATATAGTAACTGTCGCGGGTATGTGGCTGATTGAAAGATTACGAAATGGCCAGAGCTATGCATATGCAAATCAGAGTGTCCTACCCAGTATATCAGGGACTGTACGAACAGCAAGCTCAAATGACCAACATTGGAATACATTTCCTGTGCTACGACATCAGTGTCCTCCCAATGGCAGACCATGTCCGCACTGCGATAATCATCAGCATCATATGCAACCGTAGAAGAGCACAAACGCACCGGCCTCCTTGCCCTAGATTCTCGTTTAACTGTGTCAGTACAATATACTTACTGCAGCGGGGTAACAATCAGGAATGAGCAGATCACTATATCGGAAGGTTCCTCACAAGCCTTGAGGTTGAATCACAATCATCCTCTCCTTCACCCGTTCCCCGATATCCTTGATCCAAGCCTTTACTCGATCACGGTCTTTCGCCTCTGGCCATGAGTTATTCTGGAATGTGGATGAAAGTAGTTTCTTCATGTACGCTTTGAGCAATTCCGAATCAAATTTGGATCGAGGAGACGTAGCATCGGAGCGAGGTGGGGGAGAGCGCAAACCAGACACATTTGCCATTAAAAACACCCCAAGTTGGTGATGCAACAACTTGCGGGCGCGCATTTGTTTGTTTGGTTTATTTTGCCCAAACACGTGTGCCCGGTGTACATAGTTTTGGTGCTTGGTTAACTCACAACATCTCATGTCGTCCATATCATTTCCTACGGAGCAAGAGGGATCATCTGAGCACAGCGGTCATTTCTACCCCTCATCATTCGACGCTAATTCCTCGTTTCAAATGAATCCTATGTCTTCCCATCCACCACGGACGCCAAGAACATCAGTTATATCCTCTACTTCTACAGCACATATGTATGGCTCTAGCATCTACGAAACAAAGGAAGGGACAGATGAAGTGGCTGATGCCGACGAAGAGGATGACGATGGAGAGGAAAGGGCGAGACTAGTGGAAGGCAAAGCCAGACGGGAGGAAGTCTGGAGAGAAATGTTCCTAACAAGCAATGGCAGGGACAAGGCATTTGTGCGTTGCTGTCGTGAATGCAATATGAACATTCTTATTCAATATCATGCCAGAAACTAATCCAATATTCCATCCGACTATCCCTCCTTTTCCATACTTCATTAGCGGGCAGTCGCATACTGAGCCGACCTACTCGTCGACCATGGGAGTCAGAACTAACCAAACGTCTCCAATCGACTGCGTCCGGACTATCATTCACGAGGTAGCCGCTTTGCATGAATCTCCACTTGTTTCCTTGACAGTTGGATATTATACAGGAAACTCTTATTGCTGTTCAACTGGCTGGGGCCGTTGACGACTATTATGGCCCAACAGTCAGTACCCTATTCTTCTGAACAGTCTACTGAATCTCGGAAGAAGATCGCGAAGCCGTTTCTGCAATCTCTTCTGTACGCACCACCTCCAGTTCTTTTGGAACTGGTACATGCTGTGGCCGACGATGTAGCAACATTCTCCAAGCTTGGTCTCTTTGGAAAGATAATTGGAACCCGTGCAGAACGCTTTTCTGATTGGTGCTGGTTTTTTGCCACCCTTGTCGGCCTCGTTGAAAATGGCGTCGAGCGGCAGATGATGGGAAGCCTTCAGCAAGAAGGTACGCTACGTGAACTTTTTTCAACATCACTTACTCACCCCATATTCTAGTTGAATCTCGCATGTATACAGAGTCTATGGCAGGCGCAACAGCAAAATCAACTCCCAAAGCTTCAAAGATTGATGAAAAGGAACTGGCTAGGTTACACAAGCAAGATTACTGGCTACAAATAACGAGAGTAAAACTTGTCATGGACTTGATATTTGTTTGTATGTCAAAAAACACGGAAATTGACAGCTTGCTAATGGCATACAGCCTATGATATATTCCGAGTCAAGCGTGCAAGGGAATCGGTGAAGACCATTACTGGTCTCGCTGCCGCTATTTTAAGGTACGTGGGTAAAAGAACTCGAACATGATTTGACTCATCTCCACTATGCCCAGTTCCGCGAAACTTTATGATCGCCATAAGAATCTTCTTGTCAAAAGTAGTAACCAGACGATCTAAAGGCCGTCTTTGTCTCCTCTTTTTACATGTAGCACTCACCTTTAGTCGGGTTAGACCATTTACCTAGCGTTGCTAGATGTTGAATATATATACCCTTGCTCTGACAGTATCGCGCGATTCTTGGATCGAAAAGGGATTGAAAGGATAAATAATTTCACCACCACCAGCGTGACGCTTTAAAAGTGGGCTTTATGGGTGTCTGGGCGGATTGTTTGACCTCATCCTTGTCCACGCGTTCCGCCTGCACCCGCAAACGCTCAACCTCGGTCTCCAATTCTTTGACATATTGTGAGGCTTCCTCCATATACTTCTCATGCGACAATTTCTGCTGGGCAAGCTGCAAACCCTGTGCGCGTGGGACATGTTAGAAGTGTTGCTGACGGGTGGAAATGACGCACGAGGTAGACCGCCGACCCTAGTAGAGATATGGGAATCATCGCTGGTACGATATCTGCGTACCATTGCGCATGGGGAGATCTCGTTCCCTTTGGACTGTCCGCACTGTAAGAGCGCCACCGTGGTTTTGATGACGACAAGAGTCGTTTTCTCAAGATAGGCATCAACATGCGGGTGATGCCACTTTTAGTTTGAAATTGCTGTGCAATTGCAAGATGATCAGCAGCTCAGTTGAATTTGTGGGTAACCCTGGGTAGGACTTGTGAGGTGCTATAGCATATACCAGATTGATATGTCATGTGCCGCAGTGATGTTTGAAATTGTGCACATGCAATAACGAGAAAGAGAAAGAGAAAGACGTACTTGGACCTGAGTGAACACTGTCTATGGTTTTCAAGACAAGTGATTTACATACAGCGCAACTTTCGCGGTTGTTTCGCGGTTGTTGAGAGCTTGTTGGGCGAGTTGCTGCGGAATGGAAATCCGATGCGTGGGAAGTGCGGTGCAGAGCCCGCTCACGACTTGTCACTTTCGCCTGATTTCGGGCTTTCTTTAGTTTCTCTCCCTCTTACTTGGACTGGAATCCAATGGAATACAACCGTCGTCCACCATCCATTAAGCTCTCCCCGTATTCACCCGCCCGCCCTGTTTCCAGTTCTCCCTCTCCACTCCATCGCCAGCCGCAATCTCCATCTCGCTATGTCCAGTTACCCCAACATACCAACCATATGGACGAGAAAGCTACACCTCTCATAGACTTCCCTACCGACAGGCAACAACAGGGAATTTCGGGTTCCTCCGCTCGCGAACAACAACAACAACGCAACTCATCGACCAACGCTAGCCGTACAGACCGTCTTTATCAGTCTCGATCTCAGCGTCCAGGCAGCGTTGGACTATCGTCACCATCTGCATCACATTTACTGCGGCAACCCACTCCCTCACTAACACGTCCTCAAACACCGTCGTCATCATATACACGCCCTCGCGGGCTGCGGATAGCCAATCTCATGAAACCGTGGATCCCTATCATCTTGTACGGTTTATCATCTCTTGCTTTTGTCATCGCAATTGCCTTATTCAAAACCGAGGTCTTTGCACGTGAGTTCATTTCCCAAATCTTAATTATGTTATAGTGCTCTCAACTTTGTCATTCAGGACTCGATGAACTGTCGCGCTGGCTAAAAGACGATGAGCATTTTGGTTATGCTATTCTCTTCATTCTTATCTTTATCACAACGTTTCGTGGGTTGTCTGTCCCTTGTTTCGTTGAATATCTTCTAATCATACTTGGGTTTGCAGCTCCAATCCCTCTGTACTCCACACTCATTACGTTATCAGGTTATACTTTCGGTCCATGGACCGGCGCTCTCATCTCTTATTTTGCGGCCCTCTCGGGTGCACTTACCGTATTCATCATCTCACGTACATTCTTTCGCGATTCCATATCGCAATGGCTCTCCTGCACAACCACCATCAAGCGCGTCGTCCGTGCTATCGAAAAGAATCCAAAACTACTCTTCCTCATTCGACTAGCGCCCTACCCTTACAACGTGATGAATTGTTTGTTGGCAGCGTCTCCAACGCTTACCTTACGGACATATACCATTTGCACCGGCCTTTCCCTTTTCAAGGTTATTATACACACGACTATAGGTGCATCCATTCAGTCGTTCAAGGATTACCATATAGTCGATCCCAAGGAATCCGACCTCGGGAAAGAGCACGAACACACGCTCGGGGAGTTGTGGACAGTGATCGGGATCATACTCTGCATTGCCATTCTTGTTTATCTTTCGATCGTTGCCCGGAGGGCAGTGGACGAGGAGTTGGAGGACGAATCAATACCACCATGTGATAGCGAGGAGACGGTCGCATTTCTTTCTTCAGAGGAGACAAATGACCTAGAGTCTGCATCTGGACAGCCAATGGCGGAATCGCCTTTCCACACCCGACAACATACCTTACCATTATCGCCGCCGGTCTCGGCGAACGGACTCAGATAACCGAGAGCGGGCTTTCGAAAAGAAAGGCTCCTCCCTCCCCCAAATACTTTACGCCGTGGCAGCTGTAACGGACCATATCACCATCATAATTATGCTTTCTAGTTATCTTTGACGTTTTTTTTCCTGTCTCGGACTTGGTGTACAAATTATAAAGGAAATCACCCTTTATTGGGTCGTCATAGCATTATCCTGAGTGGTTCAGTAATGAATCATTGATAAGGCGACCAAAGAGTTGGTTGTACGTATTGTAACGTCAAGTGTTCGAAAAAAAAAAAGTACCCCAAGAACCAGTGGAGTGGTAATGATGATCAAACTCCGCGAGAAAACAGACATCAATATCGATCGTTGCTTCCGATCAGAAGTTCTGTTGGACATGGTTCGATCATAACAACAAAAACGTCACCAAACAGGATTTCTCCGTTAACTCAACGTGGAAGCTTGACGGAGGTCGACAGAAACAGTTCTTCCGTGGCTATGTATTGTCACGAAACAAAGTATACATTTTGACTGGCATATCTAACCAGGTATCTGCAAACATTGGTATCAAAGTGAATGGTAAACGACGGAAAAATCAAGGTATATAGTGCGAGTAATAAACAGCCAGACAGCCCAAAGTGAAAGGAAGGAGAACCAACGATTTCGAGTATAAGGAAGGGGTTGGTGCCAAGATACATGTGTGTCGAGACGAACAATGGTTTTAATCCCTCAATAACGGCGAGCAGCAGCAAGCAGATTGTCCAAAAAGCACACGGGGGCAAGCAAGTGCAAAGACAAAGCAGATACGACGGAGTAGGAGATAAGAAATAATAAAAATCACGACGTGTTACATCTCGCCGGCAGATTTATTGTATTGATGATGGGGCATGTGTTCGTTCATCGGGACAAATCCAAAGTCAGGCGAGACTGGTTGTTCAAGACTGATCAGTAAATGGAACTTTGTGAGTTATCGCTACCCAAAAAAATGTGCGAGACAAACGACTCATCGCAAAAAGAGGAAAAAGGGATAAAGATAATTTCCGGCGGCCCAAGGGGGGTGCGCTTGTGATCATAAGGATAAAGCAGGGTGGACAGACTTACAGCGATTAATGTCCGTGTCACCGTGGTAGTTTTCTGAAATAGGAGGGGTCGCCGCCTGCGAGGACGCGTGGGATGCAGCAGATATAGACGATGTTGACGTTGAAGGTCGAATATGTCTCTGATTCCAAGCTTGCGCATCATTCATTGAATCGATCGAGGCTGTATGCCCAATGGCCGAGTACGCAAAGTCCGCATGAGAGGGGTTGAATGAATACGGGTCCACAGAAGGCAGCTGAATCATACTCCTCACGCGCGGCATCCCCCCCGAAGAATGATGATCATCGACAGGTTGTGGGGACGTCGAAGGACGCTGTTGTTCAGAATGGTCATAAGGGCTCGGGTAAGGACTCATTGCTTGACTATGACGACGCGCCCTGCGGACGCTCAGTGATCCTGACGGGTAATTAGATTTTGAGGAGTGGGGACGGGTAGGGGAGATTGGCCGGTGGTGGCTGGAGTTTGGACGGGAATAGTCGTGATGGAGATGGTCATCCTGGTAAGACGGAATCGAAGAGACCGAAGATATGGAATAGCCGGTGTTGGGACGGCTATCCGGGGACAAGGAGGAGCCACTGTGTTCGGAATGCATAGGCATGGAAGAAAACGGAGAACCATATGAGGTATTAATTGTTGGGGTTGGCCGAGTGTAACCACTGCTACTGGGATTCAGGAGCGAGGAGAGGCTGCCGTTATTGCTAGAAGAGCTTCCATTGGTTGCAGGGGAAAAGGACCAATTGCTTTGTTCTTGATAGGGATACTGGGAGGAGTTTACCATCATGTCGCGGTTTGAATTTGGATAGGAAGGCATGGAGCTGTAGCCAGCCGACTGGGGCGTGTCATCCGTGGGCGTGATCGGGTGGTATGTGTGAGGAGAATGGTTATATGAAGTTGCATGGGACAGGTGAGGAGGATCTGACGGTACAGTGAGTGGAGGAAGAGCGGATCGTGGGTAACTCGTCCCCCATCCAGCGGAACCACCCTGACTAAGGGGTGTAAATGAGCCAGGTGCGGAGAAACCACGGGCGCGGCCCACTACTGCTCCGATCTTATGGGAGGACGCGACGGAAGAAGGTATTGCAAGCGGCCCTGGGCCCATGCCGATTGCAGAACGGGGAGGGGGAATGGGTGGAGGCTCCTGGAGGTCGCGTTTGCGAGGCTTGGGGAGACGAGGGGGAACGCGTCGTTTGAAATTAGCGACGACGTCAGCAGGAGAATGGCGGTTGAGGGTGGGATGTGCTATTGAAAGATTGGTGAGAATGTAGGGGAGATACGGCAAGACTTACACCAAGTGCTGGCGTCGGGGTCGTCGATGGCGGGATCGACGTTGCGTAGGTTTACCTTGCGCATGAAGCCATAAATCTAGGATATGATGTCAAGTGCGAAAGGAAGAACTTGTGGAGGGAAGAAGACCGACGTTTAGTTGCCGGGAGAAGCTCGCGAATCTCGATTGACGATATATGCTTGGGAGGACATGGAGAGCGAGCTGCTCTGGTCTTTCTACGATGATGTGTTCACCTTGTGGATCCCAGCGGATCATGTGGTGATTTTCTGGGCGCTCGAGGAGGCTGTGAGAGCAAAACGCGTGAGATGAGTTTTTGGGGAAGAGAAGGGTACTTGCGCGTATAGTTTTGTGAGAAAGGTTGCCTGAGGTTTTGGGTCAGACTTTGGTTGGTCTGGAGACTTGGAGGGACTGGGAGGTGGATCATGGTTGTCGTCGGAGCTAGTTGCGCTGGATTGAGAAGAAACAGGCTGTGGGTATACGATGGACTGGTATTGCACTGGATCTGGATGACGGTGGTATGAGCGAGAGGAGTAGGATGGGGGATAGAGGTCGGCCATTGATGAGGAGGGGACGGTGAAGAGCTCTAAAGTAGTGAAGAAGTGAGGGACCCCCTTAGCACCCCCGAATACGTAAAGGTCACAAGATATATAAACTAGAAAACTATATAAAACAGCAATCAACTCATCCTCTCTCATCACCCGAGGTCCCGAGGTTCACTCTACCCACATGCTTGCTCCCCTCCAGTATCTACCAACCCCGTTTTTGAAAAACTGCTCGATGATCACCGTTCAGGGTAGCAGCGGGTCTCGTCTCCGGCTAGTTCAACCACCTACCATATCGGGTATTAGATCGTCGATTCTCTGACAAAGTCGACTAATCCCCGTTTGGCTATCCGCCAAATTTGTCGCCGCTCCAGGGTCAAAAAGGATCCGCAATGCCTCCATCTGCATTCATCTATGTACACTTTATGACTCTCCATGTCCACCAGTGACCAACTCATCTCCATTCCAACCACATCCCATAATAACGTACACGGCTCACGGCCCGCCGTTTCCTCAAGCCTCGACTCTGCCATCCAGATCCCACGTGTCATCACCTGCCTTCGATACAGAAACCTGATCTCGACTCGACACCGTTAAAGCCGACCAGATATCGCATAAAGTAACAAAACAGCTTGCAATTCGATCCATTGCATTGGACGCAAGTACGATAACTAGAGAAAACCTTGTAACATCTGAATCCTTTACCGATCCGTTGGATGCAATTTATATATAAACTATAAGAGGCGGCCAAAGCCGAGATCTTGAATCAAACATAAACGATTAAAAGGCTGTTTGTGCCCAGCAGATCTCCAAACATCACTGATACCTCCACGGCACCTAGCGAGTCTGCATATGGTACCTTCTCAACTGTCTCCGTCATAATGCAATGTCACGCTCGAGAAAGCACCGAACAAGTCCGTACCGTCGGCTTGTCTCCCTTTGCCCGTCCGCCCCGGACGCGTCGTATGACCTGACGGCAATCCGGGCACGGTGACGACCTGATCGTCAAGATGCAGCGAATTAGACTCCTTCAAGGTTCGGAAATTCTCTGCGTCATGTCCGTTTGATGATGACGGAATAATCTGTTTCGAACAATCGGTATGAGTATCTACTCCCGTTTAAGCAAACCAACGATTATCATAAAACGATCATCGTGAAAATGATGCATCGAATGGGGCCGATATCAAACCTCGGTCAACGGCCTCGAACATTCGGACGACTGATAAAGCAAAATATGTCATGAAAACATACCGGTGGCCGGGTGTTTCTCAGCAGACCCCAGTTGATCTTCGCGAACCACTTGTGCTGCTTGACTTCGCTCGCACCGCTTTTGCTGCCTAATCTAGTCCACTCGTACTTGTCCAACAGTCGTGTGACACAATCTTTGCCTGCCCTACAAAGTGCGAATCAGTAACACATCTTGTTAACCCCACAACGACGAATCAGAAATAAAACACCCGAACTCACTGTGAGAGCCTAGGGGAGTCTCGGAAGTATACCGGTAGCATGCTGATATTATCAAAGGTGTCATCCCGCTCTTCCCCCTTGAAAGGAGTCGTTGCATACTAGACCACACAATGAGGTCAGACACACCAACGCTACGTGGCAGGCAAGAGTAAGCAACACGTACAATCATTTCGTAAATAAGGATCCCCAAAGTCCACCAATCCACAGCAGCCGTATGTCCCTTGGCAGCGATGACTTCTGGAGCGATATACTCTGTACAGACCTTATACGATCAACTTGAAAAAAAGCGACGTTCCTCCTTACCTTCCGTACCGACAAATGAGTTTGTCCGGAAATTGGCCGTACATGACATGGTATCGATAAGCGGTACCTGGAATCATCGATAAAGACCCATGGGTTAGGCGAACCAGGATAGAAACTCGACTCACCCCGTTCTCGTCAGAGTGGATCATCATAGGCATCCCGGCAGGCTCACTTGACTGTTTTGCCAAGTCAAAATCCGACAGCATGATGTGACCTGACTGATGAAGCAAGATATCTGCGAAACCTCGGTCAACTCGTGCACCATCTCCTAAAGCAGAGGACAGCGTACTCTCAGGCTTCAGATCACGATAAATGAATCCCATGAGATGAAGGTATTCCAACGCGGCGACTACCTCCGCGGCGTAAAATCGTGATCCATCCTCGGGCAGGCACTTTCCCGGTCGCGTCTGTAGCGCGCGGAAAAATTCCCCCCCCATACAGTACTCCATGCAGAAATAAAGGTATCCCTCGGACTGGAAAGAATGGTATAGAGTCACGATGAACGGGTGATTCGCTGTCGCGAGTATCTCTTGCTCAGTTAATGCCCGTTTGATCTTTTTCCGTTCTATCATTTCTTTTTTCGAGAGCACTGCGGATCAATGTCAAGTAAGCATCACACGCACCACGATGAGGAGGGGGCGTGTTCTAGAATATGACCATCTCTTTACCTTTCATTGCAAAAAGTTTGTCTGTCTTCTTCTCCCGCACGAGATACACTCGTCCAACATCCCCTTTCCCCAACATTCTAACTTTGAGGAAACTTGATGGCCCAACTTCGACCTGAGATACGATCAACGATCACAAGAGAAGAATGCAACAAAAATTTATCTACCTCTCGGACTTTTATCGAGTTGCTAGAGTACGTTCTCCGGAATGCAACTTGGCCTCGACCATCCGCACGCCCGTTGTTAATTCGGATTTTGGATGGCGAACCTAGACGAGGTGACGGCCGCCCTCCCGATGAACCCGAAGACATCGTTTCTAGCGAATCCGTTCCATTCTCAAGCGAAGTTGATGCTAGTCCTGGCATCGGTGGCACACCGTCAGATGGTGCCAGCAGACCATTCTTGGTTGTCGAGGCAGAT
>QFEU01024814.1:0-15104 GCA_003316345.1 Tricholoma terreum
TTACACGAATTCCGCATAACTGGGTCACAAAGCGATGTTTCTGGTCTATATGGTAAGTAGAAACATGCAGACACGATAGCAACACCCAACTATACCAGGCAAGCGAGAGGCAGGGCTGCAGACATCAGGCATCGGCAATTTCAAGAAAGATCCCACGTAATACGGGGAGATAGAGCATCAGTCAGTAACCAACACTCCGTTTCGAGAGCTTGAACACTCGTCTATGTGTTATCTTCTGTAGTCGCAGCCACAGAAGACGTAGAGGTCGACTGTCCCTTGACTGCAACCCACTTCTCCTTTTTAGCGTCCTCCTTGGGATCAGCCCGCTTGTCAGTGGCCTCATCTTCAGATGTTACGCTTTCTTCAGTATCGGCATCAACGCCAGTGCTGCTTTCGGCTTCCGAACCCGAACCCGATACTGAAGATTCAGTGGAGGATGATGTGGCAGAAGTTGCTGGTGGAGGAATTTCAGTAGTCATGGAGGCTCCGGCCACGGAAGAGGATTCAGTCTTCTCGCGTAAGGCTTTCTTAGCTTTAAGTCGGGCCTCCTTCCTCTCAGACTTCTGAAAATAGCTGTGAGTTCGGAAAGCGAAGAATGCATGCGCACACAATAGCCTACCTCCTTCGCTTCTTTCTCCTCTTTCTGTAGAAATAAATAAACGATATTAGAAATTGGTATAGACCGTAAAAGATGAATTACCTCTTTAGCGTCCTTCTCCTCTTTCTAAATAAAAAACGATCAGTTTGGTCGGCATCGCATGCATACAGATCTTTACCTCTTTCTTGTCCTTGTCTTCGGCTTCTTTCTTTTCCTTAGCCTCACGCTATATTTAGCAAGCTCAGTGTAAGCTATCAATAAAAACGGGTCTACAAGATAAAAATAAACCTCGGCTTTTTCCTTCTTCAGTTTCTCACGGGTTTCACGCTCTTGGATCACCCACTCAGGGACTTCGTCAACGCACTCACGCGGGCGAGTCTTGTTCTTCAGCAAATAACCTTGAAGCCCGGCAACCTGGAAGCACGCGATGGATGGTTAGTGACAGTTGAAAGTAAGGTAACATATGGCCTACACTCAATTCATCCTCTGGAATAGCAGCAGCGAAACGTTTCGCGAGCTCAGAAATCTCATCTTCACTTAGCAGAGGGATGGCATGCGTTGATGCTTTGCGCTTTGAGCCTGGAAGATTCTTTTGAGATGCGTCTTGAGGTGCATTTTCAACGTCGTTCGACGGTTTGTAAGGGAAGAAGCACTTGAAGATACCCTCCGCCTGCCACTTCGTAGCATGCGTGAAATTTACCCAGACGTCCATGCGACCTGGTCGGCTAAGAGCGGGATCTAATCGCTCAATATGATTCGTTGTCGCAAAGAGAAGACTACGCAGTAATGAGTCAACAACACATTGTATCCCAAACAATGAGTGCAACTCACCGTCCTTCGGCAGCAGCCACCCCATCAAGACTGTTCAGAAGTCCACTCAAACTTAATGTGGATCCGTCAGTATTATTCTCAGTTGTGCTAGTTGTAGATGTAGAAGCGGTGGGTGTTCCCGTGGAATTCGCATCACGGCTGACGGAGCGCGTAAACGCAGCGTCCAAATCTTCCAAAAGCAGTATACATCTGTGGGAAGATATGTCTAAGTAAAGTTTCGGCCGAATGTCATTTCGGAACAAACCTCGATGGTACATGACCCATTAATGTCGTCAATGTGTTATCACTCATTCTAGATATGACACAGTTTAGGCAACGAAAGTGGCTGAGAGTAAGCCCGTACCCCTTTGAAGATAGTGATACCACGTATATGTCTAGACCCAATTCCCCGGCCAAAGAATGGATAAGCGAAGTCTTGCCACTGTACAGTGCGACGTCAGTCAATCACCAGGCCCGAGTAAAAAGACTAACCTTCCAGGTACACCGTGTAAGAGATATCCCCGACGGAAAGGAATGCCTACACGGGTGACGTATAAATGACCATCGAGGCATCAATGATCGAAGTACGAACCACGTTCAGCATACCTATGAATGGGGTCAGTGATCGGGAAATTGCGGAACAGCCAGTGATGCATACCACTCCTCTGATTGTAAAAAATCTTTACAATCGGCCAGAAGCATATCCTTAACGCCTGGTTGAAGGACGATGGAGCTCATGGGCCGTTTTTGCCTGGCACCGTTCCATCGCCAGCAGCTGTAAGTTCTGAGGAACATGATCAAGACAATGACAACGCTTGCAAGATAGGCGAATCTCACGTGTCACCCAGAAAAATATGAACCCGGTGCTCAGCGTCTTTCTCGTACTCTCGCTTGGCTTCCAACACCAGCTTCTTCAAGATATCGTTATTGCGCGCTACGACACTGCAAAATTATTTTAGTCTGCAATACATTTCTGTCAAGAGGTGCGAAATTTTACCTGATCTTCAACGAGGACCCATGGCCGTAGTCTGGATAACGTTTTGTTCGCGTTATCTGTCAGGGGTATCAGTACAACCCTGCCACGTCATTCAATAAACCCCCCATTTACGCACCCTCAGCCAATGACCACGATAGTAAATGGTATGGGTGGTATCTGTGGAGTATTTAACTCTGGCCGCGGGACCATGCCGAGCCACTCACCCAAGCTGGGCATGAACGCCACCTTTCGCTTTCGTCGTCCATGAACCAAGCCGTCGTCTTCCTCCTCATCGTCATCCAAGTCACCTGTGGTTGACTGGGTAAGACCCCCACGACTGACCGAGCGGGTGGTGATTTCAAACTCTCTACTGCGACCCCATGCTGGTTGCTACGTAGATAGGTGCCGAACTGAACGTAGCTGCACGGGGTACATGACTGCCGCATACCTTGGATAACCAATGCATAAGCCTGCGAATGATTAATGAGCCGAGACCGCGGGCCTAACAGTAGTCTGGGAAACCTACCAATCATACGGGTAATCATCCTGACTAAAATGGGCGGTGAGGAAGAAGGCTGGTGTTTTGCTTGAGTACGTGCCATAACAGTGGGGTCAATGCTCTCACAGTCTACGAAGCCATTCCAAGCTGACATAGATGCACGACGAGCTGTCTCCACAGTTCCCCCGATGACTACTAGTTTCTGAAAGTTTACGTGAGTCACGACCTAGACACGGGAGGGGGAGGAGAGCAACTTGCAAGTGTGTCTTGGAGAGCGCCTGTGTTCATTGCTAGCGGAGACAGCATATTCTTAAGCGTGTCCATGGCAAGATAGACTGCAGAGGAGACGGTAAAAAGGAAAGGAAGCGACCGACCCAGTTGCTTCACTTCGGTCTTAAAAGGGGTTGATATGTGCCTCGTGCGAAGGGTAACACCCACAAAGGAATTTTCGGCACTTAATGACAGAATAATTGTGATCCTTACCATTCCGGTGTCAGACTATCGTAGGTTTATGATTCAGAAATTTGGTCCGTCCGACATGGACTCCTACTTCCGCCATGAAGTTTGGAAGTCGTACGTGCAAACGCTGCACTCTCGACTATGTAGCGATTTCTGCCGGATTTACGTTTTGCACATGTGTCCACTACCGAACCTGACGAAAGTGGCGTCGAGCAACCAGATATTGATCAAAAGTTGATGATCGAACAATATCGCATCCTAAACGAGAATGAGTCAAGGGAAACGACTTGGAGTCATGGAATGCAAGCCTACTAGTCACTACTATAGTCATAGTAGGTCACTAAAGGTTGTTACTTCAGTGATTGCTAGACTGAGCTAAAACCGCAGTAATGCCATCAATTTCCCAGGATTGAGACAGGAGCTGTTTTTTTATGTAATGTTAGTTCATATGTATTCGTCAGGGGTAACTTTTCCAGGATACGATTTAACACTCTTCGGAAACCTAAGGTTGAAGAAAGAATTCCGTCTTGACAGTCATTTCCTGTTTGTGTCTCACGCCGTGTCAACCAAATCCCTGGGGTAATCTTACGCCATTCAGAAATAATGAAGGGTCATAACCTCAGGTCTGGGAGGATGACTGGCAGATTACCCCGGATGGTTGTTGTGTTGCTTCGACATTTACATTAGCTTCTCGCCCGTCGGCCGAGGGGAAAGAAGACACTGAAACCTACTGCTCTGCTAGGGTCCTTGCCGGCCAGTACCACCGGACCGGATAGCATGAAGGTGCGTTTAACATCAAGGACACTCCTGTGTCCACCCAAGATCCATCCACACACTGCCATTGGGTTATGTAGCACCAAGACCTCCCCCTTTTGTACGCAGGATCACAACACCCTTTAGGCAGAGTGGAGCGGAAAGAAGGGTACTTCCGACAGTAATACCAAACGGCCTGGCGTCAATCTCTGCCAGTGCTACTGTAAATAGCGCGCGATTGGCAATTCACTCGTCAGAATTTTCGCTTTGGAAACCAGATTGTGAACGGTGGCCCATCACCGCGTGGTACATATACAGCTTTCGAACAGCCCTTAATAACTTTGAAAGAACGAACTCAGCGAACGCAGGTTGCATGTACTAAGAGACCCCAAAAAGCTGTTGCATTGTCTCGTGCTAGTGCTGCACTAGCACGAGACAATTGTGCTTCTTTCCAAAACAGTGCGGCACTGTTTTGGAAAGAACAATCGTTATCGAATGCATATAAAAAACAAAGGCAGCGCTTGGAGCCACTCCTTATGCGAGACTGGTACGAAGCTGGAATTGGGATCGGCGAGATATGGTTGTCCAGACGAGCGGCCGCTTCGAACTTTGGTTAGCTGTTTTAACAGCACTCAGGTTTTGGATCCGCAATGCGGGTGCTTATAAGTATACCCCCACCTTTGGTAGTATTTCGATGTCAGCTAATAGTACCGTGACGTGACCAGCGAAGAAGCGTGAATAGCTGGTCTCAAAATGAAGATCTTCGCGGTATGATACATTCTTCAGAAGGATAAAGCCATAGGTTTATCCCATTCTGGCGGGCATTGGCAAGGGGTGCAAGACGGAACATGTGCGATGTGACTTATGTCCATCGCAGGAGGATTGAGCTCAGCGCTCGATGGTACCCTGACAAGTCTTTTTGGAAAGAAACCCTTGAATCCACGTAAATGCACCGTAGTCATCGGAAGTTCTTCGCACTGGTATATGAGGTTGATTATCGGGCGAAGTGTACGGATCCAATCTCAAGTAACGGTCAGCCCGGTGGAGCACAGACTCAACCTAACTAAAACCTTTCGGAAAGGAGCGGAATGTACATAGAGCGGATATTACTGTAGTGTTAAACCTGACACTTCGTTAATATCGGCTGTATTGTATGTGCTGGAAGAGGGTGTGCCAACCGCATCGTAAGGGTGAAGTAGACGCGTTTGTGGTATTCTCACCAAACATAACATAAGCCATCCATGAATTTCTCCGAGGTTGCGGCGAATTCAAAAAGGTGGGGAAAGATTGTGCGGCAATTCGGATCGAATTGGCAGGGGCATTTATAAATTCCCAGATGCAGGGGGACAACCAAGGAGTGAGACTAAGGGTAAGTTTGATGAATTACGTCGTTACGAGTCGAAATTCTGAACAACGGCAACCAGGAAGTTGAACCGAGAATGAAAATGCAATGAAAGATTACGCTGTGCGGTACATGACGGAGTAAATCGGAACTGTGCTGGATGGAGTGGCACCAGCCTATATAATCGTGAGGAGGCAACCTCCGAAATGAGCCGGAAATCTGGACTGAACGCAAATGCCACAAAGCCGCGAGTTCAAGCTCGAGGTGATCACCTGGTGCATTTCAGCAGGAAGTGGGCGTCGGTCTGTGAGAAAAATCAATTTCATGAACGGAAATGAGAATTAAAGACGAGGCGAGACAACGCACATTCGCCATAGGCCGTACGCAATCGTCCCTTACGTTGCAATGGTGAGCAACCGAGAGTTGACAATTACCCAGGTTGCTATCGAGGGGTAGTGGTGAAGACTTCCCGAGTGTATGTAGGGGAACTCGTCGCTAGTTTCTGGAGTGGAATGAATGCCATGCGTCACGACATCAGGCGAATAAGATATAACAGGTCTAACGCCAGATGATCGGGATGGGGCAACTGTACCAAACGTGTCATGCATGTCATAGTCCTGACAGTGCATATGTGGGGTAAGTCGGCTACAGAAAGTGCCACTACGTTCCGAATTCTTACGGAGCGAACCCAGAGACATTGGCTTGAGCAGGAGAACGAGAATGTTTTACTGCTCCATAGACGAGTTCGACGGGTACTCCGTGGAGTCGGGGAAGACGAAGATATTGTAGCGATGATCTCGGCCACGGTACACGCCAGTGTCGAAAATCCTGAATCAACGATATTGTAGTCTTTAGAACACTTCAGCAGTCCGGTGGCACCCTATCTTTCGGTAGAAGTTGCCACTGCACCACAGCGAGGCTGTGTTCGTTCGGTTCCGGTTTTGTCCAAAATAGTTGCTCCACAAAATGCGGCAACGTGTGGCACAAGAACATGTCAGCGATGGAACCCAAGCTAGAGCGCTATGTCAGTTCTAACACCATCATTGCTAAATGGAAGCAGTCCACGAGGTGAGTTGTCACTGAAAGATAATTCCTTACATGGGACTTGGATGGCGTCAAAATATTGAACGTATTAATTCAGTCACTCACTTATAGCGGTGTAAGGCACGACGGCAAAACGAGGAAACTGAACTAGAATTGTCAGACATCATACAGTGCTAAAGATCATGGCTAGAGACCGGTGCCGTTCATCAGGAACGCGTGGGAAGTAATCCGCTGCATTGAACGTAGTGCACAAACGATCTGGAGATTTCACGGCGGTTTAGAAAGGAGGGTTCCTTCGTTAGAAGCGCGAAGGCAGTGAGAAGCATTTGACAATACACGGAAGCCACGTTCGCCGAATTTTAGGTGAACTGCGCCAACTAAGTCCGTGACCAACCTCTTAAGGAGGATAGATGCAAGCTAGAAATACATCCAAGTCATTCTATGACAGAATGTCAGCAATTCTGATTGATATGGAAGACCAGTTATGGGCCTTGCCTAATGGTCGTGATTGCCGTAAAAATCAATCTCTCCGAAGCAAAGTGCCTAGCTCCATTTCCTCTGCCGCATCATTTCCAGATTGCAGAGGTACCGCCAAGCCCTCCCTCATCTCTCTCTTCACGCACAGTTGTTCCGCCGTAATGACAGTCAATGCAGATCCTAAGATCAGGACGAGCCAGAAGAACAAAGAAGTGGGTACCGAGGCAGAATAGTATGTTGTTAGAACGAGATGGTTAAAGACGAGCGTCAAAGCAAAGTCGAATATCAACCGCGGCCGTCGGATCAGCACGTAGAGATAATAGATACTGCAGAAGGAAGAACAAGAATGGGTCAGCCAACCAGGGGATAGATGGCAAAACATACTCCGCAGAACACGCAAGAAGCCAACAAAATGCAATGACCCAGCCTCGCATCGGGTCCGTTGTTCGTCCATCCCATTGGTCCCAGCCGTACCCGATTTTCTTTCCCCCACTCCAAGCCCAGCTGTACTGACTCCACCTTCCTTCACCCTGTATCCCCCGGACCGTCGGGCGCCCTGCCATTTCGCGCCAATCCATGACCATGCCTGAGGTATCATGCTCAGACCAACATTACGACTACCCAGCTATACTCACCGACATTGGCCGGCCCTCCTTCGAAGTTGAGAGATTTTGGCTCAGCGAATATACTCAGTAGTGGCGGAATAAATAGCGATAGTGTTAGGTAATGCAGGGCCTGCATTGAAACAATCTATGAAGCGAAGAACAAATATCAATGTTAGAATTTTGACGAGAGCAATAAACATCCCTGGGATATGAGTAGGAGAGGATCCCAACTAGAATGAGTGGGTGGTGCCATGATATTTGGTACAGAGGTACCAGCTTATACTAGTAGACGATGAGCCATAAAATATGATGGTCACAACGGAAATAAACAAGACACTCGGTTCATTTCTATTTTTGGCTCTGTGTGCATTTCGCCTGTCCTTGCTCCTGAAACTCTCCAACATGGACAGGGCGCGCAATGTGTCGTATGAAAGGCTTCCACAAGAGACTCGCAATGACGCTGGAGGAAGCCGTTCCCACAGTCCCTTACCTACCGCAAGGCCCCCAATTTACTATGACGACGGTCCGTTCGATCCACCTAGTTCGGATGACGATGACGACGAGCAGGAGGGGTTCATAGAGAAGAACCCGCCCTCGAGTCCGGGTCAGGCGGAAGAGGGTGCTGGATTTGGGTGGACGGACAGTGAGGACAAGGTTCGTATCAGTCTACTGTTATTTCCGAGTCGTGGCCATGGCGCGATAATTTCTGACTTTTGTTATGCAGAGACCCTCGTCATTACGCTTCCTTGTTATTTTACTCGCTGCGCTCGTTGGATTTGCGGGGTTGATCGGCCTAATAGCTGCTTCAACATATACCGACTTTCCAGCGTATCGGCAACACGGCTTCAGAAGAATTACAATGGATCATATGTTCAATGGGACGTTCGACGCAGAACAAAAAAGTATTCATTGGGTTCCAGAAGGTGAGAGTAATGTAACATTCTATCTGCTCATCCGTTCACCAGAGAGCAGCCGGTGACGGTGTATATTCTGTCTTCGAGGATAACCACATCAAGTTGGTCGATTTGAAAACCAATGCTACGAGGCATTTAGTCTCTAACACTGACGTCAAAGATGCGAGTACCTTATCAACTTGGATTGAAGGTTATTCTTAACTTCGTTAAACAGGAAAATGGAAATACCCTTTACTGGTTTGATTGGCAGATATCTCCTGATATGCAACACCTTCTACTCAAAACTGACTATCGAAAGGTATGCATAGTCTAGGTTCCTGAAATATCCCTTGTTTAACCGTTGTGAAGCAATGGAGATGGTCAACCTTCGGTAACTACTATGTGCATAACATTGCGGAGAAGAGGACACATCCTATTATACCCCGAAGTATTCCCTCTCGAACAGCTTATGCCACTTGGGCCCCAACAGGCGATGCTATAGCCTACGTCACTGACAATGATTTATACGTTCTCACATCTGCCTCGTATGTTCTGATTGCTCTTTCGTTATCGAGTCTTCTCCTCATCTTTCGGCTGCAGCCCCTCCGCCACACGAATTCGTGTAACAACATCTGGTAACGCATCTCTATTCCACGGCGTTCCGGACTGGGTCTACGAAGAAGAAATATTTTCTGGAAACCATGCCCTTTGGTGGTCTCCAGATGCCTCCAAACTCGCCTTTCTTGCATTCGACGAAACCGCTGTCGATGAATTCAGGTTTCCCATCTACAACCCCACCAGTGACTCCGACACTGTTGTCCCATATACTTTCGATACCGTCATGAAATACCCCAAGCCAGGTTATGAGAACCCACTGGTTTCGGTGCATGTCTTTGACCTCGGAAGGTATCTTGAGGAATCTGCTGCAGGAACCGGTCACTTCCCTGCGGCGGAAGCGACGCACGAGTTGCATTGGTCCGAGCGCCACCCGCTATTCAATAGTATCATTGCCGAGATCGCATGGGTGGGTAACGCATCGTTGATATTAAAAGAGGTGAATCGGAATGCGGACGATGGGCATGTCGTGCTGTTCAATTTGGATGATATGGATGTCCAGTCGAGGGCGCGAGGGCAGGTTGTTCGTAAGCTGGGCAAAAATGGTGAAGAAGGTGATAGTGGATGGATTGATCATGTCAGTATCGTTTTGTCGAAGGTGCTCTTGCGCTGAGCCTTAATTAAAAAACAAGGAACAAGATATTCGGCCGCTGCCTTCAAATTTAACCTTGGGGGGAACCACTGGCTATCTCGATGTTGTCCCCACGAAGGAAGGGTTCGATCATATTGCATTATTCAGTCCTGCGAATTCCGGGACTCCGCTCTTCCTGACTTCAGGAAATTGGGAGGTCACAGGTGGTATCAAGGGCGTTGACACGAAGAAAGGCCTCGTGTGAGCACAAGCCCACAACATCAATTATGACATTGACCAACTCTATATCGTGTAGCTATTTTGAAGCTGCAAATCCATCGTCCATTGGGCGACATGTATATTCTGTCCCGCTACCAGCCGGTATCTCTGCAAAAGCTGTGGCTCCAACTTTGATGACTGATGCCTCAAATCCGGCTTATTATTCAAGCAGTTTCTCGCCAGGCGCTGGTTTCTACGTATTGGGTTACCACGGGCCAAATATACCCTGGCAAAAGATTCTTCAGACGGACAACAACTGCAAGTAACATTACTATTCAGCTGATGTATACTCACCCGATCGGCGCGCACTAGCGTTCAACCATATCTTGACCCTGAACGGAGCTCTCCTCAACAGGACGTCCGAGTATGAGGCGGCCACAGTGATTTACTCGACAATAATTAGTGACGGGTATGGTGAGTACAGTCGTCTCCTACCTAGGTCTAAGCTGAACCTAGTTAAAGAGCTTGACGTGAAAGAGATCAGGCCCCCCCGCATGGACGACTCTGGGCGCGTGAAATATCCGGTACTCTTCCGAGTGTGAGTATCTGACTAGCTCAGGCTTCTCTATGGACTACACTGTAGATTGCTGCGATGTCAATGATGTTCCTTTTTATAGCTACGGTGGCCCTCACAGCCAGTTGGTCGATCTCAAGTTCCAGCGAGACTGGCACGAATACCTGGCTTGTGGTCTTTCCTACATCATTGTCATCGTCGATGGCAGAGGCACGGGTTTCAAAGGCCGGAAGCTGCGGAATCCCGTCAAGGACAACCTCGGGTTCTTTGAGACGATTGACCAGATCAACGCGGCAAAGTGAGTGGGCATTGGTTCTCGCCAGATGCTGCGTCTATCGTGGCGTCAGGACACAATGCTTATCGCTCCTTTCTGCAGGATCTGGGCAGCTAAGGAGTATGTTGACCGACAGCGGATCGGGATTTGGGGGTGGGTGAGTGATTAAATTCAGCCGTGTCTAGCCCTTGGATGACCGTTCTAGTCCTACGGTGGCTTTATGGCCTCGAAGGTCGTGGAAGCAAATGCTGGAGTCCATTCGCTTTCAATGGCGGTCGCGGTGGGTGTTTATCACTCATCAAAACGTCATAACATTTTTCATTGTCCGCTTCCAACAACAGCCTGTGACCAGCTGGCGCCTATATGGTTCGTATATCGCCAGTGTATCATGGCATGCTGACACGAAGCTCATGTGTTATGTCTAGACTCCATCTACACCGAGCGATACATGAACCTACCGGACCTGAATCCGGGTGGATATGTCAATGCGTCAATATCGAATGTGACAGGGTTTCACAATGTCGACTTCTTATTGGCTCATGGAAGTGCCGATGATAACGTACACTATGCAAATTCGGCCCATTTGCTCGACATGTTTACTATGGCCCAGGTCCGGAATTTCAGGTTCAGGATGTTTACAGACAGGTAAGCCATGTTACGTTGGTTGCTATCGTAGTTGCCGAGTCGACTGCCGGCTGCTATTTCTTTCATAGCGACCATGGGATTAGCACAAGGGGCGCACGTCGTGAGATCTACGAGTTTATGACCGAGTTTCTCGTCGAGAAGTGGGGCAAGGGAAGACGACAAAGGGGGTAATGAGTGACCTAGTGACAGGTTAAACTTTTGGGACGGACATATTTTATCAGATAACTGGAATTAATAACTTTGGGTCTATTATGGAGTGGTCTGGACTCGTTGAGATGAAACGGAATCAGGGAGTCTAGACATCGGCTGCAAGGGTCCAGACACGGAACAGAGCCTCGGTGTCCAAGCTGTCGGCTTGGGTATATATCCCTGATCATGAATGCCGTATTGCTGAACTGTGAGTATCTGATGATCCTCTCTGTCTCCTTGTTCTACGATAACTCCGCCATGTCGGCGTCGTCGAGCACGAAGAAACGCTGCAAACCTAGAGGAATTTGGAAGGCTCAGCGCGTGATTGCGCCGCGGCTTCCGGCACGACCATCCGGTCCAAGGCACTCTCCGAGGTTTGCGTCCGACAGCGACGACAGTGACAGAGCATCCAGTTTCTCGACGGCCTCGAACACACAAAGACCTTATTCTCCATCAGAAGTCACATACGAAGAGGATACCGCTTACAGGGACCACTCGCGTTGTTGTAGTCCCTATCCTGATCGCGTCAACAACTGGATTGCTCGTACAAAGATCATGGACACATCGACCACTGCTGGCCCCGGATCGCAGCCAGAACATACCACTTACGACCTTGAGGACTGGGAAGACCTTAAGGACTTGTTCGCCAAAGCCGCAGAGCACTATGAAAGTGGGTAATCTCTCGTGGAGGTCGATTGCTTATCTCAAGAAAACTTGGAAGATGACGAGGCATCGGAGGCTCTTCCTCTCCTCCGCGGTGTAATTCACGAATGTCATCGGTTCCTTCTGGTCTATGAAGACCCATCCGTCATCTTCATGAACCGCCTTACCCCGAGTAATCCGCCATCGCCATCCCCGACAACCACTATCACCCCTTCCGACCATATTCTAAGCCGCGGTTACAGCAGGAAATCTGCCGGATCCACCCCCGCTATTGCACCGTCGCAGGCACCTAGGGAGCGTAAATGGTAGGCCGATTTCCAATATCTCGTTTCACAATACCTAAATAACTGTCCAATCAGTAAACGCGTCGACCTTCCAACTGCATTTCATACGATCCTCGGAACGGCCCTCTTTCTGTTCGGAAATGCAATAGGGCAAGACCCTGCGTTAGCACTTGTAGGAGAACCTGACAACGCCGTGCCATACTGGCTTGCAGCTCTGGATGTATTCGAGACTGGTGAAAATCTTCCTAGTCGCACAAGCGGCCTGGCAGCCAGAGACTCCCAAGAGGACTGGCGAATGGCCATTGTGTGGGGCCGCACTCTTGTTTGTATCGCAGACGAAACCCTCGCACGTGCAGCAAATGGGAGGCAGAGAGATTCGAGCATGGGTCCAGGGGGAGAACTGTCGCCCGAATCCCTTTCTCCAACAGCATATTTCTGCGCGGATGAGCCTCAATGGCCACCTGAATCCCCATTTTCCATTATCGTTTCCAGAAGGCCACCAACAACGCGCCGCATGTCGTTGTCCACCGCAACGCCCAATGAACTAATGATGCTTGCCATGGATCAGTTCTCGCGAGGCATCTTCCACATGCCACATCCACGGCGCTCGCAGACGCATCAATCACCTGGCGCGACAGCAAGCCCATCCCAGGTCCAAGAGTCATTTTCGCGTGCCAAAGAACTTTTCACGATTGCATCTGAGGTGTTACTTCTTTCAGAAAAGCTGGACGTTCCGTCCGAAAGGCAGCGCTGGGCTTCGTGGGCGGACTCTGTTTTCAATCAGATGAAGATGGAGGCCGATATGGACGCATGGCGGGGGCCCATTACCCGGGCTCGTGGACGATGCTGGCTGATTGTTGGCTCAGCGCGTGCAGAGGAGCTCGAGGCCGCACTTGAGCACGGGGAGTTAGGCGTGCTGCAATCAGAGGATGCGCAGGATGCGCGAGAGGGGCTTTCGGCGGCAATTTCATTCTTTGAGCGCGCAAAAAATTTATCTACGGCAACAGCGGTCAGCGATCCTGTGGAGTCCCGCGAATTGCAGTCGTTACTAGCGGAAGCATTAGTGAATTTGGCAAACCTGACGGAGGATGAGAAACAGCGCGAAGAGTTGTATGCAAGAGCACAGCTGGAGGGCGGAGGAGATCTAGGCCTGTCGGATGAGGGTGAGGCGATGGATGAGAGTGAGTAGTTTCATAAGTTCTCGTGTTCAAATTTCAAATCAGGTGGGTGGCTTGCCCTCGGTTGAAAATACGATTTGGTCTGACTTTTCTGTTAAGTTCAAGTTCATCTTCGCTATCAACGTTCTCGTATGCTTTGTTTACTCTGGACTTTTGAGTCAGACTTACCTAGATTCTTACGTCGGACGTGTTGTATACCAGTGTACAACAGTCGCATACCCACATTTGTACGATTCATCCGCAATCATCTTCATATCGCTCTACCTCTTGGGACCCGATTTAGTGCCCACTGGTGGGCCTCCGCAAGGCCACCTGGTTCGTCGCCGTCCATGTGAGTGGCAGGAAAGTTTAAGCCTCTGAGAGATAGGATAACATGTACCCTGGCCCAGACGTCGAAAAAGCAAGGTTAAGTCATAAGTCGTAGTACGCTACGTGTACAAAGAAAAGGCGGCTAGCAAGTCGGACATTTATTACAAGATGCATACTCGCGGCATCTGACCAACAAACCGTGTGGAGTGGCGCCGGAATATTCCATTTGCAATTTGGGATTTCATCATTCTTCCGAATGCGTCCAGGTCCGGAAGTCTAGACCACGATCTATGGAACATAGACCTCAAGGCAATTCGAATATGGCAAAGGATATCAAAGGCACTGCAGATAAAGGCCTAGATCTTCGTTATTCACTAGCACAGATTTAGAGCTGGCAAGTCCCAAGCGGTATGTATTTGCAATTTGCGAATAACAAAATCGATTCCGACTCCGCCGGGCCGGACTACAATTAGATGGTGACCGGTGAAGAACTGTGAAGGACCCGGATAACGACCTTCACCGACCTCTCTGATAGACTATAGTGGACGACAAGCCCGGCTTCGAGGTATACACAAAAATAATCGATTTCTGCGACCATCTGTCGTCATTTCAAGGACATAGCCCGGACTGTGGATCTACATAAATATCAATGTCCCCGAACCTGAGAAATCTTCTGATGAGCATGCATCGCCAGGGCTCTCGAATGGACTTGGAGCGTTACGGGGATGCTTCTCCTCACATTCCCATCTTCATGACTCCTGCTATAAACTAGGACAATATCCCCTCTTGATTTCCGGTTCGCACATTCCCACCTCACGGCCGGATTCCGTTCCCAGCTTGATACGTCAATGGTCTAATGTTGCGAACTGGAAGGGCTGCATTCCACGATAAACCACATTCACTCCGAACGGCACGCACGATATCTGTGCTTGAGATACGCTGAATGGTGATCTGCCCATTGAATTTCCACGACGTCACCACAGTTACGCAGTGGAATACTGGGGACATGCGCTCGCTTTGTCGATTTTGAGCTTGAATTCTTTGCGGGCTAAGTACGGGCGGACTCGCATTTCGATACCGTGGCATATAACCTTACCCGACTACTAAACCATCACATACGTTCCCCA
>QFEU01024845.1:0-11230 GCA_003316345.1 Tricholoma terreum
CAAGCTGATGAAGGTACAGAAGTCGTTGATGGACTTCCACCCGTAGAGGTCGACACTCTGCTGGACGATGACGTGCCTGTCTTCGATGTTGACGTTGACGGCGATGTCGATGTCGATGTCGGCCCCGATGTCGAAGTGCCATTACTGCCAAGACCAGTAGAGCCTGGACCACTTGATTTGCAGTAAACAACATTTCTGTTCGGTGTATCAGATTGTGCGACCAGCACTACCCCGAACGCGGTACGGAGGTCGCGAGCAAGGCTTTTAGTATGTCCGACAGCCGCCCCATGGACTTTCTGGAAAGCGCGTGGGAGCAAGCTGGCAGAGGATGGGACGGGGTCTGCGATGAGTAGGATAAGGCTCAGAGGAAGGGATTTGAATAACAACATGATTGTGGTGAAGTGGCCGTGAGTGGCACTAACAAGTAATTGAAAGGATTGTCGATGAGAAAGACCCAGGGCACAGCCGTGGGCAAAAGAAATCGAGATAAAGCGTGGCTCGGAAGAAGGCCAGGGAAGGAAGGGGATGGAGAAGTAGGGATGGGTCGCGCGAGGTTTGAGAGGTTTATGAATAGAACAAACCCGAGTCGTACCGGCCAGCCTTTCAGGGTGAGGTACGTGTAATTACTCTAGAAAGGAGTCTAAGATCCGCAACGGACACCAGCCGCGTGTAGGGTAGGCAACAAAAGCCAAGCCTGAGGGAGGGGGCGACGGAACGGTTGGCTTTGTCCGATCGCGGCGACTCGGTCTCGCTCACATTGTGCCATTGTTCTCCGGTGTCAATGGGCCGGGCGAAGCCCCTCTGGGTAACATGCAGTCAAACGAAAGGTTTGTCGGACAGCTTCCACGACTGAACAACGTGTTGATCAAACCTTTGGGACGGCGGCGCGATCAGCTGGTGTGGACAGGTGGATAAATGTCGAGATTTGATGTACAGCCCCTTCGTACAAGTGCATTGACAATCATCGTCTGTGCAACGGTCGGCACTTTGGTAGCTCAATGCGGTACCAATCAAAGCACTTTTCACTTCGGTGCAAGTTAATACTGTACTTTCTTTTGTGTAATGCAATCCACGAGCATACCCTGCTGTTTCATATTGTGTCGATCGACCAGTGCTGCCTTCTGCTGTTACGCTAAGCGATTCTTAGCCAACGCTGCAGCCATTCGTAGTCGTCAAGCCATATTGTGCTATCTATATAATTATGTAGAGAACAGACATTGTCGATGAAGAGGAATAGACCTGAACCACTATAGTTGTGAACACAAGATGGAGGACCAGAAGCGAATGATGATAATGTGGAGATGAAACTTTATACAGGAACCCTGAAAATCAAGAAGTACAGCGGGTGAGGGGTCATAGAAGGATAGGCAGAATTGTGCACCGGAAGACCAACTGATGTCTACTCATCAATATACAGCCCCTGCATAAATTGTCTTCTTCCCTACATGAGGCTAAGATGGATCAACGATGCGAACCAGGTGCGAAGGCCTCGCGGACACTCCTCCTCAGCTCCTCATGATCACGCCCAGTCGAACTTGCCACGGACGATCCCGGCTGCATATGTGAGACCGTGACGCTCGAGGGAGCCATCCCATCACCATCTCCGTCAACAAATTCTAGAATTCGTCGGGCAAGCAGCTGGATCTCGCCCTGACCATCTCCCGTCTCCGTGTCCTGATATGATTGTGATTGCGAGCGATGCGAGCGAGGTGTTCCGATGGAGGATGTCGGAGAAGGTGTGCGAGAGCTGGCTAGGTTGCGGATGTTGGGGATAAGAAGGCCAGAACTGCGGATGTTGCTGATTAATTGTGGATCTGTGGCATTTACAAGGTACGTCGTGAGTTGTTTCTGCCGCGTAATGCTGGAAAACACAATACCTCCAGATTCTAGCAATTGAACGATCGTCCAAACAGCGATGTGTTGGAAAGTGGCATCCGGACTGGTCAGGAAGCGGAACAGATATTTGTGCATTCCACCGTCCGGCTTGTCCCACACATCGTTGAAAGCGGAATAATCATCGGTGGCTGTCCTGCCATCTGCAAAGCGAACCAAAAGGCTTAGAATACTTTTACTGCTGAATGATAAACGGACAGACCCTTTGATGAAAGGTTTCCAAGGGCTGCGGCACTGTTGCCTTGTACCTCTGAGCTTGGTGAATTAGTCAATGGGATCAACACCTCGCATATACCCATTTCTAGTAGCTGGCCCTTCAAATCATCTGACAGAGATTTAAACGACATTGACAACGAAGAGGCCACTAGGACTTACCACTCAATGCTAGAACAGCTACACATGCCGTCATCTCGCTCTGGACGTTTGTTGGAACCCCAAGAACCAATTCCTTGATGGACTGCACAGCCCCCGCTTTGACAATGGCAGTTTTGTTCTTCTCGGAACTGGCAGCTAGGTTACGGAGGGTAGAAATTGCATGGCACTGAACCTCTTCATTATCCTTGAACGATAGGAGGTTGATCAGTGGTTGCAGGAAGCCGGATTCGATGATGGGCGATTCGTTCTGTGGATGAATGGATACATTTCGCACACACGCCGCAGACGAGAGGATAAGAGGAAGGTAGGTGGACTGCAGAAGTCGCAGGAGCGATACCAGGCCATCAGCTTTCACGATCTCCAACTGGTACTTCTCTAAGATAGGAATAGAAAGACATCAAGAGTGAAAACTTGCATCTAGAGAATCTCCACTCACCATCGCTCGCCAGATTCCGGAGCGCTAGCGCTGCTTGGCATTGAACTTTCAGGCTTTGACTCTCCATAAGCATGACAAGGCTCGCCACCAGCTTCGGCTCGGTCTGGGCTAGTTTCTTCCGGTTGGCACCTGAAAGGATTGGTCTAGATGAGCCAGTGAATAGATTGATGCGACAGACCGTCGACAGCAATGTTGCTAAGAGCAGTTGTGCAATAATATTGCACGTCTGTATCAGGAGAGTTTAGGAGGCTCACTAGCACCGGAATAGCGCCAGCATTAACAAGCTGCTGCCGGTTTTCATCTGAGAAAAGTTTTAGTTTCACCGTATGAGCACAAATTTATCCTCTAACCAGAGTGGGTCATATTGAGAAGAGCTCCGGTAGCGTTCCTCTGGACCCGCATGTCCTTAGACCGAGCCAGGCGGGTAAGAGGCACTAGAGCACCGGACTTGGCTATCTTCGTCTTGTTATCATCTGAAGTGTTGTTTAACCCATGGAAGTCCGAGGATGTAGACTGACGAACCGTGTGTTGCCAAATTCGTGACACAACCGACAGCATTGCACTGAACCTCGACATTGGGACTCAGCATTTGGCGAATCAAAGGCTCCAGTCCCCCCAGTTTGACGATCAGAAGCTTGTTATCGGCTAATCCAGAGACATTGTCAAAGACACGTGAGATTGTTCATGCCCACTCACTATTAACTGCCAGATTACCGAGCGCAGCACTTGCGGCACGTTGAACTTCGGTGTCATGGCTGCTCAAGAGGAAAAGGATGGGATCGAGGGTGTCTCGACCAACGGGGCGCACTTCCTTCTCTGTGATTTCTGCGAAGGCCAAAGCTGCGCTGCGCTGTAGGTCGACATTGTCGGAGAAAGACAGCGTTGTTAAAGCAGAAAGAGGCTGTCCTGTGAAGAAGTTGGTCGTTGTGCGGTCTGTTGGCAGTGACTTTAGCCGGACATCCATTGGGGAAGACCTAACGAGAACTTACTCTCAAGATACTGGAGGAGATCCGCGACGGCCTCCCGTTCGTTTTCAAGGAGCAATGGCTCGTAAGCTTGCGACCTGCGCCCCTGGACTATGAGCGCAATCGTTAGGATACAAAAACGAGGACATCAAGAAAACAGCATACAGCAATCGCAGCAACTGCTTGTATTGCCCATGATTCGACGAAAGGATAAAACGTAGAGGAACTACAGCTCCAGAGCCAGCGAGGGCGGCAGGATGAAGGGAGAGAGTGACAGCCTGCTTAAAATTAATCAGAGAAGGTCAACAACTATGAGGACCGTGGGAAATAGTGACCACTACGGTCTTGGAATCGAGACACCCACCGCCATGCATATGGCCATGATCCTCCCAGCTTCACTTCTGACTGACCTGACCCGTCGAATACAAAACAATTTCGATCCGACGAAGACAGTCTTTGCTGTAAGCACTGGTAAAAATGTTTGGGAATATATACTTACATCTACCTTTTCATCACCAATCAAGTCTTACTACGTATCCATAGGTGACAATTTATGATAGAATTTATAATCTATTGGTGGCATCGGGTAATCGCAATAAGGATGATCGATATCATGAACCCAGAAGGGAAACACAAGGACCACTGGACTCAGGGATGCCCTGCCGATTGATGTTCTTCTCACCCAAATCTTCTGTAAGCAGACCTTCCACAATTCCTTTTCCCGAACGGTGTATATCTGTGACATATGTAAGCACCCAAAATTTAATTGGACTGTATTGAACTCAGGAGAAGTACTAGGAGTTGGAGTATCTCTCAGGAAGACAGTGGCCATGGTAAGTATGCCCTGACCCCTGGTCAGATTGACTAATATAACAATGGCTCCAACTTTGACACGCCTCTTTATATTGATCACTGTAGGCCCGCAGCCGTTGGCTGTACACACATCACTGCAGACGGCGCTATCCAGTTACCTCGTAAAGCACAGTTATATAGACATTCACCAGGAGATAAATGGTAGGACGGCGTTCGATATGGACGGCGTTTCCGAGTCACCATCGACCGTCGTGATACCTCCCCGGCATGTACACACCGCAACAGTTATATTTATCCACGTAAGTAACATTGGAGAGCCTGGTATGTATTGACTCAAGCAATGATATCGTGCAGAGCCTGGGACAAACGAATTTGACGTGGAAGATGGTCATTATGGAAGCACTAGCTCCTGAACTTCCAAATGTGCAGTGGATCCTACCACATGCGTACGTCGTTCCGTATTCTATAGAATATGTCTGGCTGATCTGCAACAGACCCAAGCGATCTGTTTCTTTAAATCAAGGGCATCGCCGTCCTAGCTGGTTTGACATTGCACGCTTACCCCCAGGGCCGACCGAGTCCGATGAACACGGCCTTTCAGAGTCTGTTGCTCTGATTGAGAGTTTGATCTTATCTCAGGTCCACGCTGGATTAGACTCTCGACGGATTGTACTTGTTGGTTTTAGTCAGGGTGCGGCTTTGAGCATGATTGTTGCACTCACGACACTCTATTTTCTCGGTGGTGTCGTAAGTTTGTCAGGATGGATACCTCTTCCAGCTGGACATGTGAGTGCACATTTTACATCTTGAATTGACCATGCGTCTAATTAAGCATCATCTGTAGCAGACGGTGCATGGTGTTTCTAATCTTCCGGTTCTGTGGTGCCACGGAACAACTGACAAGGAGATACCAATATCTTACGCTAACGACGCAGTTGCATTTTTGCGAGACTCTGCCAGGATTCCGCCATCTAAACTTCAGTTTCGTGTATATGATGATTTAGATCATAATATCCACGACGACGAGCTAAACGACATTACCTTATGGTTGCAAAGGATTCTGAAGTAGCCTTTCAAGTTGGTAGAGTCTTCCGACTATTGTCGGTGGAACGGCATCGGCACCACCTCAGACATCTCTTATCATCACTCATGACTCGGACCTTTCGCACTAGTTACCCATCGATTATCAGTGAACGACTATCCTCCTCTATCTTCACTAATACTATTAGACGGGCTCGCCAGCCAAGTACGACTTCAATAGCCGGCAATCTCAGGCTTACGGTTATCCAGGGACTGGCACTCTGCTCTGAATTCCTAAATAATCCAACCCTGGAACATCTTGTCAGCACGTATTGGGCGAGTCTATCGCTATTCCATTCCAGACAGAGGAATTCCCAAATGACAGACCATCCATCGTTCTGAATCATTGTCTTGTATGTGCCAGAGGCATTCAACCACGAGGCACTTGACCTGTTTATCTGCATCTTCATCTTCCAATTCACTGCCGACGATCGATCGTCCATGTATGTAGTACAGAAGCCAGCTGTTCCTCAAAGGGACCGCACTGGTAATCCTATCCTATCCTACTGGTGTTACAGATAGTGGTAGACCGGGATCATTTTTGTGTAGCCTCCGATCTCGTTTCCTAATCATAGATCCAACCAGGACATCCGGAACTGTGCAAGCTGTGTCTATATAGCTGATGTCGGGTAAGAAACTACGATTCCACAATCTCAGTACAGCAAGACAACTGAGATGTAAGTAGCAATTGAGCGGCTCTTGTACGTGGTCCGTGCGGAGAAAATTTATTTGTTTCGTCTTGTTTGGTTGAACAGCTCGTCGTTGTTCGTTCCAGAATTGTCTATCCATTCAACCCCCACAACCGCCTGACTCCTCTCTGCTTTTTTCACTACTTCTTCTGTAAGAAAAAATGAGCGCCAACGACAACGAAGATCTTATCGACTACGAGGATGACCACGACATACCCAATGGCGCCTCTGCACCATCAGCTGCCAACGGTGCTGCAGCATCCGGCCTTGATGGTGAAGGTGACAAGGACAAGAAGAACTTTTCTGGGATCCACTCCACTGGTTTCAGGTGTTTATTTCGTTGTCTGCCTTTGTAAAGCAAGCCAGCTCATGCGAGTCTTCTCAAGGGATTTCTTGTTGAAACCTGAACTTCGACGTGCCATAAGTGATCTGGGTTTCGAGCATCCCTCTGAGGGTAGGCTTTCAGCTGTTATACCTTGTAGAATCCTGCCAACTCGCTGTATCCAGTGCAACAGGAATGTATCCCTCAGGCGGTGCTTGGTATGGATGTGCTCTGTCAAGCGAAATCAGGACATGGAAAAACTGCTGTCTTCGTCTTGGCCACACTCCAACAACTTGAGCCTGTTAACGGAGAAGTCTCGGTCCTAGTCCTTTGCCACACCCGTGAACTCGCCTTCCAGATCAAAAATGAATACACTCGCTTCGCTAAGTACATGCCTGACGTTCGTGTCAGCACTTTCTATGGCGGTACACCGGTCACAAAGGATGCCGAACTCCTCCGCGACAAGAACAAGTGCCCGCACATCGTCGTTGCCACCCCCGGTCGATTGAATGCCCTCGCCAGAGACAAAGTATTGGACGCCAAACACGTGAAGCATTTCGTACTGGACGAATGCGATAAAATGCTCGAACAGCTTGGTTAGTCATGCGAATTTGCGGCACATCATCCATCATCCTTTGTATTCGTCGATGCATCGGCCACGTAGCTTCATTTGGCTTGTCTGCATTCCTCGTCATGCCCATGAGTGTTGGCACGTCCTTCGATCTGGTCGGTGGTCGGCAGAAATGGGTCGGGGTCAATGTTGAGGCTGAGGGAGTTGAACAAGGTCACTGAAGAATACTCGAGGGCGCGAACAGTGGAAGCGACCGCCAGGAGCTTCAACATCGTCCATATTATTCTTAGACTTCGATATTTTTCCCATTTTCTCCGCTCCCGTTTTCTCCGTCTCATCTAATGCCGACACTGCTCCACTTAGACATGCGCCGCGATGTTCAAGAAATCTTCCGAGCAACACCTCATCACAAGCAGGTGATGATGTTCAGTGCAACGTTGGCGAAGGATATTCGGGCAACGTGCAAAAAGTTCATGGCAAATGTCAGTAGGAATTCTCCCTCATCTTGACACCTCGTGACAATCTTTATCTTATTTTCATGAACAGCCTCTGGAGATCTTTGTTGATGATGAGACGAAGTTGACGCTCCATGGTCTGCAACAGCACTATGTAAAGCTTGAAGAAGTCGGGAAAAACAGGAAGCTGAATGAGCTGTTGGACACCTTGGAGTTCAATCAGGTGCTCTTCACTGATATCGTATTTTCAGCAGCACTCATTCAGCATTGCTGTTAGGTTGTCATCTTCGTGAAGTCCGTTGCACGCGCAATTGAACTCGACAAGTTGCTTGTCTCCTGCAATTTCCCTAGCATCAGCATTCACTCTGGCCTACAACAGGAGGAGCGGTATGGATATGTTATTTTATCTACGCATCAACTCATGTTCTGTCAGGATTAAACGTTATACCGCATTTAAGGCTTTCGAGAAGCGTATCCTGGTCGCTACTGACATATTCGGACGTGGCATCGATGTTGAGCGCGTGAACATCGTTATCAATTACGATTGCCCGCCTGATGCGGACAGCTACCTGCACCGTGTGGGGTGAGTTATGCTTTCGAGCGGTTAATTTCGACGTCCCTTACTACCTATTCCATTCAGACGTGCAGGTCGTTTCGGCACAAAGGGTCTTGCTATCACATTCGTCTCTTCAGACAGCGATCAACAAGTCATGGCCGCCATCCAGTCTAGGTTTGAAGTGGCAGTGCCGGAGCTCCCAGACCACATTGACCCCGCCAGTTACAGTATGTTTTCCTGCATCTTCGTGGTCTGACTTGATGCTCAGATTTATTCTAGTGACGTCTTAAACACCCCTTTTTCTGCATTTGCTGCTAGTACTAGTTTTTGTCATCTCTGTCAAGTTTTATGTAATCGTACAACCGCGTAAATGGATATCTCCTCGCTCTTGCAAATTTTGCAAGTGAACATGATGATGTCAAATGTGACGTCATTGTTAATCGCAACTGCAAACTGCTTATCTCTGTAGTGTGTCGCCCGAGTACTTACACTCCTATAGGCCAATGCGTCGCAAGTTTGGACAACCTACCTTCCCCACACTGTACTACAAAGAAGGCATTCTCTCTGTTCCTGGATATACATTTGAGAAGGCAAGTCTGGGTGCTATACCCGTTTTATTTGGAGTCTGATCAAGATATTCAGACATCGCCATGGCACGATACAGGCAGTATGACTGATCTTGCGGAAGGAAACAGTTTGAAGGACGGTTCTAATGTGCTCGCAAAGATTGCTCCAGCCCACTCGAATGGGTCGGTGTGTTTGGAAAGGGAGGCACATGTGTTTGTCAAATTTCACCCGGTCCATTCCACTGTCTGCTTCCTGATTTGGTCTGAATAGGCTGGGACGACTGGCAAGCCTGCAAGACGGAAACAACACATCGTTGCGTATGCTTGATTTCTTGAAGATACCACGCGAATATGGAGACTGTATCGTCCTCATTCTTGTCCATCCCGGCTTGAATCTTTTGGGCAGATATCTTCCGCCTTCAAAGATCAACGATCTCCTCCTCGCTGATGTCTCTCGCGTGCGACCCCCCTCTTCGCATGGTGACGTTTACATGATGGGTGTTGAGGAGCCAGACGTGGCAGATGAGATGGAGGCGTTTGACATTATGGATCTTGCATCCTTTTTGGAGTAAGCTTTACACTTGTGCGAGTGGATCCGTATGATCTTAGGGGTTGTGCTTAGATTTGCCATTCAAGCTACTCGATGTCTGGAAACACTTCATAAGTATGCAAGCACCACAAAGTTCACTATCAATCGTTGTGCTGACTATTTGGCTTACGTAGGGCTGGCATCGTACATCGTGAAGGTGACTACCTCCCCTCGCGAACCCCTTTCTGTTTGGCTTTACTTATCTCATAGTCCGTGCAAACGCCTTCCACCTGAACTCCCATTCTGGCTTTGTAAGACTTGTTCATTTTGGCAATCGTGCCATCTCCCTAGAGAATTATGGGTCACCATCGTCACTTGTGTTGCGCGCTTTCGAGGAGCTGGAGAAACTCAAAGTCAAGGAAGCCCTTTGCTATCTTGCTCCAGAACAAACTGGTAGTATCGAGACTATGGCACAAGACCATAGAACGGACCTGTATTCTCTGGGGATCATGTTTTGGACTTTACTCGTTGGTCGGGGGCAAATGCCATTCGAAGGGGGCCCATTAGAGCTTTTGCATTCCATTGTTCAGAAACGACCGATGCCCGTCCATGAAGTCCGACGTGATGTTCCTCAGGTGCTTGCATCGATCGTTGACAAGGCGTGTTTTCCATCATTGATACTATTAAGGTGGCGCGCTGATTGTGGTGTGATTAGCTTTTGCTAAAGAATCCCGATACGAGGTACCAAAGTGCTCATGGACTCCAAACTGATTTACTTGAGTGCCAGAGACGACTCCTCGCAACTGTCTCTTCTACATCAGATGAATCATCAGAAGTGAGATAATATGGCCTTTTGTTGGTCAATCCCTGACGTCTGTCAACTAGCTCATTCCTCTCTTTGAGATAGCGCTGGAAGACCGGTTCATGGTATCAATATTTTCCCAAGGTATCATCATAATGAAGCTAATGTTCTGCACCAGGAATTTACGATCCCAATCATCTTGGTATGAAATCACACTGACATTGATCTTCTGGGTGACTTCATTTGGTGATGTAGTTTGGTAGAGACAAAGAGCTGGATACGATACGAAACGTCAGTAAGTGACTTCAAGTCCGTATAAAACCACCATCGAGCTAACGCCGGAACCAAGTTCGAAAGGTTTCTACAAGCTTTTCACGGCACTTCGCGGCGTCAAAAGGATTTGTCGTGGGAGGAAATTCTAGCGTTGATTCAAGCGTAGGTGTTGCGGAAGATCATGAAGCGATATCACCGACTGGTGGGACGATGATGAGTGATACAAGCTCCAAGTCATCGTCGTGCAGACGGCCCGTGAACGATTCGTCAGCCATATCACCAGATACTAGCCCTTCTTTGCGGTCAACCGGGGGCATGCCATTGCGCGCAAAGCCTCGTGCTGCACGTACGCAAGCTGTTTTAGTTATCGGCCCAGCCGGGTGAGATGTCCTCTTACTATGGATCGCATACCACTGCTCACCAGTCGGTTATAGCATTGGGAAAAGCTCCATGATCCTTGCTAACCAGGCCAAGTGGCGATGTTCGTGTTTTAAGCATATCTGGGTTGATCATCTACCTGATATCTCCCTCAGCTCATGGGCTTTGGGGACAGGCAAAATTTCAGAATGCCGATTCTGCACCTTTTGCCGCATTGGTGAATACAATTTAAACCTGATAGTGTACCTTCGCTGACAAAGTCCCTAGCTTGGTTGTCTCTCGTCTGTGCTGAGACAGCTAATGGTCTTCCATACGGATCTTCATCGTTTCACTGCCACCCTTCAGGAGCGCTTGGGACCACAGATGCATAATCTTCCTCTATTGTACCAAAGCACACCGGAGCTCGAAGATGTACTGGCGCTCTTCGACATCACCATTGAACCTCCTGCAGAACATCTTTCAACCCGTGAACTGCGTGCAAGGTTTCAGTCCTTGGTTGAGAATGTTTTTGCTGTTATTGCAGAGAC
>QFEU01024907.1:0-20703 GCA_003316345.1 Tricholoma terreum
AAGAGAGCCGATTGATAGGCTGTCGATAGCATGAGCAGCGAAGTTGCATAACTGCGCACACGCATATACATACCATGGAAACGAACATAATCGCTGTGTGTTTCCGGTATTAGCAAAGCCAAAGCTACGGGCTACATCATGGCTATGACACAAAGACTATTTCGAATAGCGCACCTGAAACAGGTCCAAAAATATACGCGACTGCAGCCAAAATATTGACTCTCATGCCAGACCGCGTTATCCATGGACTCTGCTCTCGAGGCATTGGCGCTGCACCACGTCCGAAGGCCGAGACACCAAACGCAGGGATGCCGCCCGACTGGTAAGAAGGTTCGGACAATTCAAGTACTCTGGCAGGTGGTGCTGAAGAGGGATAAGAAGGCTCATCAGGGGGAGGGGCCTAGAAGATGCCAATCTCTAAGCCAGGATACAGCTGTCCGACGTAACGAGACGCACATAAGGGGAAAACGAAGTAAAGTTGGATGGGGAAGTCATATCGGAAGTGCCAGTGGAAATGACGTCAGGTACACGTGGGTTGCCTGCTTCGAGTCACGTGAGGCACTACATTCGGATTTTGCCGCTTGTGCTATGCAGTTCTTCAAGCCACCAAGAGAGCTAGATTTTGGCGTCAGCCTTAACGACTTCAAGTACAAGGTAAGTCTATCTACGGTACAGTCCTGATCACATTTGTTGACGAAATTGGTTTCTCTGGAAGCTTTGGACATATGGTAAGTCAAGAGGCTTCTTGGAAACCTGACACAATTCCAACCCTTGACTTTTTACAGGCGGACAGTTCAGCACCCATCACTCTGCGCACACGCAAATTTATCACCAACCGTCTTTTGGCTCGTCGTCAATTTGTTCTCGATGTTCTCCATCCGTCACGTCCCAATGTGTCCAAGGCCGAGCTATCAGAGAAGCTCGCTGTCCTTTACAAGACGGACAAGAACCGCGTGGTTACCTTCGGTTTTAGGACCCAATTTGGTGGAGGAAGGAGCACTGGTTTTGCCCTGATATATGATGATGAGGCGTCGCAAAAAAAATTTGAACCCAGATATCGGTTGGTCAGGGTATGTTGCGACACTAGTTATTCTGTACCTCATTCAGACTGATACCGTCACTTACAGTCTGGGCTAGCCGCCAAGGTCGAGAAACCCTCCCGCAAGCTGCGGAAAGAACGTAAAAATCGTGCTAAGAAGGTATTTAACATGTTTCTGTATAGCATGTCTTGTTTTATCTTTTTCTTGCTCAGCTGCGTGGCACGAAGAAGTCCAAGGCTTCTGAGCCCCCCAAGAAGGGCAAGTAGCGGTTATGTCTTGCAGCATCAGTTATTGTCCACCTATTCAAATTGGCATTCTTCTACGAGGCGTTTTACTGTCATTTGCTGTTTATTCATCACACCTACCATGAATGCACATCTAAGTTTGCTGCTGAAGCAGCAAAATGTTATTAGGTTGCGAAGTACATGGGTATCATAAGAAGCGACGCAAGGTTTTGCGATCAGAAGCCCCAGATATTACAGTGAGTAGAACTTAGAAGCCTGCCTTTTTATGAATTATGTCTGGATCCTCTTGATACTCCTCAGCTGATATCCACATCTACTCAACACCTTCAATGCATATTCTGTAGTATGACTCGATGGTGGACCACACGTACCTTCTTGAACGTACTGAGTCCTGCCAATATAGAACCACCAATCCATGTGGAATACTTCCGTTCAGGAGGCGCATAAATTTTGATTTTAATGTCCTTCAAAGCAAGCTTCTTTACTTCGTTCAATAGTCGGTCTCCAAACCCTACGAATTATCAGCGAACCAAGACAAATTCAGATCAAGCTGGATTGTGCTGACCACGACACAATGTGCTGCCGCCACTAAGCACTACATTCGAGAACAAGCTTTTCCGAAGGTCCAAGTCCACACGATTGATAGAATCGACGACTACTTGATGTACTCCGGCGTACTCCTGACCGATCAATTCGGGATTGAACAGAATTTCAGGAGCACGAAATCGCTCTGGGCCAAGCTGCGAATGCTTGTTCAGGGCATCTTCCACGTTATTAAATAGAGGGGTCAGATACCTGAACTACGTTTCCATCTGGGAGTCTGAACTCTTCTCCGCGTCCTGATGTATCCTTTTCTTCCTTAGTCGGGTTCAGTGCCACATAACAGCACTTCTCCTTGATTGTACGAACGACCTCACGTTCGGCAGTGGTATGCAAATGATGACCAGATTTACGAAGAAGCAACTGAAGATGGTCTGTCACATCCCTACGATTTCACAGGTGAGACACCTGCAAGGACGTTAGAGCCAGCAAGATCACCTTCCTGCTACATCTACACGGCGGACAGCATGCGGCATCGAGAAGCCCTCGAACACGGGCACTGCGTGCGTAACGCCGTCCCCCGAATCAAGAACTATGCCTGTTGTCCTACCTGACGAATACCTGGATATCAATTTGAGCCTCCGAACGCAAGAGCAAGTCAAGATGATACACACAGAGACAGAACTGCCTGTACAGATGTGAATAGGGCGGGAACATTAAAGGTGTCGAAGAATATCTGTGCTGCAACATCCCGATTGCTCCTGGGATTAAGGGGTGCCTCTGTCAACAATACAGGATGCTGAAGACAATCACACGCGTAAAATCATCTGCTGTAAGATAGTTGGACTGGGAACTTACCTCTTCACTCAGAGTCCCCAGTTCTTCTGCATAAACCCAATTCCAGATACGTTCCATGTCATCCCAGTCGGTGACAATTCCATGCTCCATAGGGTATTTGATTTTCAGCAGGCCGCGAAACTCTTGGGCACGTCTTCCGATAAATACATCTCCTTCTAATGCACCCGCCATGACGCGAATGTGCTTTGGTCTTCCAACACTGATATGAGAAGCGAAGCATTAACGGATGAGAACCGGTGCTGAAGGTCGACCCTAACCGTCAAGACGCACAAAGACGGAAAGAAACACTTCGGATGGTCCTGGCCAGCAAAACCAGCTTTGATAGTTCCCGAGCCCTGTAGAAAGACCAATAAGACTGAGTTACGCGTTATTGGAAGCACCACCAACATTGTCAATAACGACGGGTTGATTTGTGAGAACATCGTCAAATTCTGCGGACATCTTGGAGGCCCTTTGAGAGTATTCGAGGAAAAGATGGATCCCAGGCCTGGGCGCTTTGACAGGCCTTTGGGTAGAGTGAAGAGATAGATGCCTCGCGTCGATGTCACAGGTAACAAATTTGGTCACTAACCGCCTTGAATTTCTATGTAAATAACCACCATGCAACGTCCATTCATCTTTGTAATGTTTTTTCTTTCAGTAAGTCCCGGTTTCGAGCATCTTCAACAACTGAACCTACCTCAGATCTCGGTGAATGCTATACTGAACAAGTGGGAAGCAACGAACTTTTGCAAATGTATGCTCGTCGCCTACTTGCACTGAAGTTTAACCTTCCTGGGTCTTCCAAGGCATATGTTTTCAGTCTAATTACTCCATCCTACATCTGAACATCCCGGATAATCCTGCCCAACCTTGCTTATCATGCACTAAGCAATGGTGCTTGAACCAGAATCTGCCCATATGTGCTGGGGCATCACTTGGCGATACAAATCCAGATACAGCAACTGGAAAAGAAGGCGACGTGGAAGCACGATGCTTTCGTATGTCTCTCCCTCCCATTGCATGCCAAACCTACGTGCTGATTGTGTAGAACGCGATTCTCCACGAGACCAATTGGTGGTTACCCTTTTCCTACTGACGGTATTTGGGCTTCTGCTTGGCGCTGGGGTCAAGAACCGAATGATAAAAGCGGGATTAAGTGCGGACATGCCCTGGAACACTGGCAGAAGATGGTGGGAGGTGAGTATCTCCCCAACTACGACCAATCATTCACTGACGGAACACACATTGGCTAGTCTTGGGTACCTCATCAACAGACATACGAGCTTGGTCTCTCTCGCTTTGGATATAGCGCAGACCGAGATGTGCGAATGAGGGACTACATACCTGTCTCGGAGACGCCTCGTTCACCCTTGTAACCTATATTATGTCACATGGTCTATTTATATAAGTAGCTCAATTGTAGTCCCGACTCCTATTATGGGTTCGCTTTGTTCGAAATCTGGGGCGCATTCGTCTGGAGATACCGTCCTGGCACCTTCGTCTGCCCCCACAAATGTTGGCAGTTCCTCTAGAACCAATCCTCGCGCCGCCGCTGCAGAAGCTGCAGAGCGCCGGCTGAAAACGGTCAGTTGTTGTTGTTCTGCTACCTCGCAACTTCTGGAATGTACATTTAGGCGCAAGCGAGGGGTACATCCGCCTCTAACCCGAACCAAGGAAAACTTGCTTCTCAATTAGCGAAACCGTCAAAGCCTGTACCAAAACCCCGGGAAGAGGAAAATCTAGTAGTATGTCACGGCCGATCTGCCTCTGGATTAGGAGCTCACACTTTGCTATGTCAGTGGGATTGATGCTTGATACCAATGTCTGTTGACGTGAAACCAGTCCTGTTATGCTTCTCACATCAGTCAACGTGCTTAAATAAGTTCTGGACGCACAGTGCCACATAACTGTCGTCCTGCGATTTGCTGTGTACTGCTAGCGAAACCTCATTTCAAACACATTCCCAGCATTAAAAGTAGTTATCGTATAGGACCTCCTCGATCGTTGTCGAGTGGATTTAGTCCGAGTCATGCACATTGCACAACAGGAATTTAACTCACATCACTTGTCCCAAATCTAATTCAAGTTGGTTACGTAAGGCAACATTGTATACTTGAACTTCAACAACCCGTATATATGACTTGAATGTCCGAGATAACAGGCCAATGTCCTCAGGAATGGGAAAGGACCCTATGGAGACAGCAATCTTTTTCAGATAGCTACATCCCTACAACTTCGTTTTTGTCTTCCCTGAAGACAAATAGTAAGTCAGGCAGACTTACGTTGACCACATTCTGATAAGCTTCTCTAGCCAATTTCAGGCCTTATACATACTGGCCATTGGTGTTGCTCTCTTGCGCAGTAGCCCAGCATATTTCGACAATTTTCATCTTTCTGGTGACCTTCGTTCGTCTTAGGGAACAGCTGCTAGACGCTCGTACCGTCGTGTGGGTGACAATTGCGTGCTTCATAACTGGATACGCCGTTTGGGAGCTTCTTCACCGTCCTACCGATGACCCAGTCAACAGATCTGCAACTCGTTCGTATTCCCTCAAGTCTTGATTCTCGCTAATATAATTGATATGGAAGGTCTCAAAGCCCTGAAGTCATCTATCTTGATGTTTCTCGCCCTTATGTCATTGTCGCCGGTATTGAGGACATTGACGGCGGCGACGTCCTCAGACTCCATCTGGGCATTGTCTGCTTTCTTGTTTCTTCTGAACACCCTTCTGGCGGATTACACTTCGGTATACTCTGATGAGTATGCTCGGGAACGGTGATCACCAAGTGAGATTTACTGTACCGACGTCAGCTAATAGTTTTGGATGAAGTTTGACTTCGGTCTTGTCGAAAAATGCGGCGGTGTCTGCATCGGTGGTTTTGGCATCCCGTTTAACTACTGACTTCGCGGTTTTCGCTCTGATTCTGCTCTCTATTCAAGCATTCGCATTGTTCCCAATCCTATGCCATCGCCTTCGGGTACGGTAGACGAACTTCTTCTATAGTGTTTCACTAAGAATATGCTGCACAGGCCTCGTCTACGGTCATACAAGCTTCTTTGACCTTCTTGTTGTCCCTTTCTGCTGTTATCCTCACTGCATCACTCTCGGGGACAGTAACGTGCATCTTTTCCGCTACTCTCATGTTTGTCCTTTTTCTGGCACCAGCGCTCCTCATGTGGGCTCAAAGGTATAAAAAGTGCGTTCCCCAACTTTCTGCAGGGTCTCAGCTAGTGTCGATAACAGCTATATTGTCAGTGAGATCAGTGGCCCATGGGATGTAGCAGTCCCAAAAGTCAACTAGTTCGCGACTCAGTCTACTCGTTTACATAGCACTGGATGTTGAAAACTTTTTCTATTACCGACTACATAGGTGTAGTAAGGATCTAGGCTGGATAACAAATATGATACAGTATAGCTATTACTGAACGCAAGATAACAAGACTTTGTATATTACAGGAGTGACGATATGACAATACAGGTATAGCACAAGCTCGACGTGGTATAAGTTTGCATGGGGCATCTACAATGTCAATCCAAGAACCATGACGAGATTAAAGATACAAGTTCCTCCGAAATAGATGTGTGTAAAAAGATGACATATTCATGTGTCGGACAAATCGAGATCGTCATCATGAAGTCGTGGCCGCTTGGACCCTGAAGGGGCACCCATTCCTATGCCTCTTGCTTCTAGCACATCCATCGCGACCCTAGCCGCACCCTCAGATGATTTTTTAGTCCGGGCTCGAGTTCTGCGGAGGGCACCAAAAGATTGCGCTTTGATGACGGCCAATGTCCCGGACAAGGTAGGGGCGGTTGGTGATGGAGAACGCGAGGGTCGTGAAGAAGCATTGCCACGTCGGGGGCGCAGGCGAGAATTGGGATACAGAGTGGAGTCCCCGTCGCTGCTTCCCCGATCATGTGGTGAACCAATATCGTTGCCTGAAAAATGTGGCAAGCCGGGAAGAAGGGGACGATCCGACGACGAATTAGAAGTTCGCGTCGGAAGCCTGTACCGAAGGGCGTCGCTTTGGGAGCCAGATAAGGAAATATCTGCGGTTCCACCATGAAGTGTAACTCCAGCGCCAGGAGGATGGGGATGGCGTCGGTAATCGAAATCTGGACGCTCCTGTGCCGTAGCATCGGGAAACGTGAAAGGGAAGGACGTCATCGAGGTCGAGGAGGTGGTCATGGGTGTCGATGACGACGACCCCGGAGTTGAAGTCGTTGGCGACATCGATCGACTGTTATGAAAAACATAAGGGGCTGTGTCAAGACTATTCAACGATGCTTTCTGATCTTCGGTGGGGAATCGAGCAATGTATGGCATTTCGGGCGACGTCACACCAGGCGTTTCGGCATGCTCTGGAGAGTGTGACGAGTGGCTACTAGTTGCTGCCCCAGATTCTCCGCCAGAGGACGTGCTGAGCCCCATTGTCTGACCCCAAGGTCCCTCTCGTGGGACGCTGGGGAGAGAATATGGATATGGACTAAATTTGGCTCCACGATGGCTAACAGAATTCGACAAGCTATCGCTTGAGGGATCTGTGTTAATGCCGGCATATGGCATAGACGGCGATTGGCTATTGTAGTAGTGACTCGGACCAGCATTATACGACAGTGAAGGATCTTCATTTATTCGGTATGTTAGGTTTGCGGCCCCATAGTGATGGTTGTGTCCATTTTGTGTTTGTGAAGAAGATATAGATGCTGGCAAAGGCGGCAGATCGTCGGATTCTGGACCTTGGCCTGTTTTCCTAGCTTGCCACAGCGCTCTCCAGAACTTTTCGCGTTCTCGAAATTCATGCCGCAGACGGCCATTCTCTTGTCGCAGCTCCTGAACTTCATTTCGAGCTTCTCGGCACGAGTCCTGTAGTTGCAAAACGACTGATTCAAGGCTTGTGACTGCACGAGATCGAGCTTAACGTCAAAGACCATGGGATATTTTGGAGATCATCGAACCTGTCTCCTCGAGGGTTGCAATGTAATTGGCTCGTCTAGCTCGAAATGCCGCCTGGGCATCGGCGTTCTTCTTTTTTCGGAGTGCAACGTCGGACATGCGTGAATTTGAAGTTGATTCGTCAGAGCCAGGCTTGTGTTGGGTTGAAGGCGACAAGGCTGGGTTGGACTTTGGCATGGGTAAAGGGAGAGCCAGAGGAGAGGAGATTTAAAATGGCATGGAAAAAAGAACTCGAATCAAAGGGCACGAGGAGGAAGGGTCCGCGGCCCTTAAAACTTGTTCGACTTAGCCGATGTTGTGGATAATTTAAGATTGACCTGAAGGAGTGCGGCGCTCACGGTGACAGCAGGACTTTCTCGCTGAGAACCTGTAGTAAGGAAAGCAGCTTCTCCTACAAAAGTTATCTCCGTTTGACCGCCCCCACGGACTTGCCTCACCCGCTTGCTTTAACAACCTCGAATTCCCGCCGCTACGGCGTCCCGGTCAATTCCGGCGCCTCAATGCGATTTGGGATCCGAAACAATTCATTTATTCGTCCTCGCCGTCAACCCAAAATGTTCACAGAATCATATTCTTCGTATCCATACTGAGCTAGAACACAAAAAAAGTCACCTCGGAGCCAGATTTGACTGAACGCATACTTTGATTGCGTATGCATACTTGCCGCAACTTTCTCGTTCCAGCTCTTCCATGAACGCCGTTCATGCAGGCCGGAAGCGACTCCGAATTCATTCATGTTTGTCCATCTGATTCCACATCATCCCCGTCATTTTCCAAGTCGATAGACTCCATTGCTGTTCCCTTGCCATCGAGCAAGCAGGCCACTCTCCTACCCGACCTGTCATTCAAAGCAAACGAAACTGCTCCTGCTTTGCAACCAACCAGCGCACGACATCGCTTAATCGGAACTCGTGTCGATGGCAACTAAGTGTGACATCATTAGTACTGCCTCAGCTACAGAGGGAAGGTACTTGGAGCCTACATGGCCTGTCTTCCAGTGCTCCATCACCACTAGCATCAAATCTTCGCGGGTGAGTAGATTTACGTAAACGTTGTGTTGCAGTGCGAGATATTCTAGATTGTTGTAACCAATTGTTGCTATGTAGGCCGTTTCTGAGGTTCTCCATCTTGGTTTCATGAACACACAACACAACCAGTGAAAACCTACTTGGAGTAGAGCGAAGCCGATAAAACATTATGACACTTTCATCGTCAAAGAAATTGACTTCTAAAAGGTCAGCATCAACCACACTTCCTTCTCCTTCCGTTGGAAGAAGCGGCTCCAGAAGCGCCACGTTGACTTCAAGAGGCACCTCTGGAGCCTCGTTGCTGAAACGAAGCTGCGCTATACTTACTATTCGGGGTTCAAACGATCTCAGCAAGAGCGGTGTTTGTCATATTAATGAACGCACGGGAAATTTTCTGCTCTGACGGCGTAGGGACAACAAGATACTGAAGGTACTCGCAGCTCTGTTTTGTTTCAGAATGGAGGCGTATAATGTGAATTGACCAGAGGCTCACCTCGTTGCCGAAGATAGTTCGTTCGCGTATACAAAACGGAGACTCAGACGGTGAGATGGCCCGTGCTGATAGGTGCCCTACGCCAGATGAGATTATGGCAGAACGAGAGGGAGCACCAGCTGCACGATCAAATACTTGTCGACACCGTGTTGCTAATTCTGCCACTAAGGCATTAAGGTTCCTGTCGAGATGATTCAAATCTTTTTGGGTGACATTCTGAAGGTCATTCAAGTATGACCAGAATCTGCATAGAATAAAAGGGTACAAACGGTTTTCCACGTGATCCGAGTAGGATCGTTCGCCAGGGTACACGCCTCTTCAAGGATAGCAGTGACGGCGTCAGTTTGCCCTGGTATGCCCAAATCCTGGGGGGAGAAGTTCGGTGCAGAACCCGTAAACCATTTATCAATAGAACTGGCGGAAAGTCCTGATATGAGGTAGTTGTTCACTTCTAATATATCATGACGAGGAGATGAAGCTGCGTCGTTCGACTGATTTGCAGCGGATGTCTCTGTCATATTACTGTTATGCTGTTGTCTTTCTTACCATGAATGGAATTTTACCAAACCGAAGCCAAGCGATAAAGTCTTTGAAGCGGGAAAGTTCTTGACGGGCAGTAGCCGCCAGCCATGCAGAGGCAACAATCGCCCTATTTGTCAATTCCAAACAATGGCCAATGTCCTGGGGTGTCAGTTCGAACAAGGTATATTGGGGTCTATACATGTGAGAACACGTTCAAGTTCAGAAAGCGTCGGGCTTACAGATACGACCATCCTTGAAGTTCCTCCAGGACAATATGCAATCGTTGACAAGCTGGAGCTAGGCGCTTTTCAGAGAAGTCACGTAATTGTATTAAGGCCTCAGTGAGAGTGGATTCCCATTTTTGTATACCCTTCACGAACGGTCAGGATCAAGATTGGAGACGGAAGAAAGAACTCGCCCGTTCACTCATTTGCTCACCACTGCCCAAAAAGTCTAGTAGGGCATCCGACGCACGACCGGTTACCAGAAGCGTCGTGAGGTCCAACATTGGGTCGGGAATCTGTTCTGGAGAGAATAAACAACGGATGATAGATGTTCAACAACACTTACGACCGAACTGTTCTTTTTGTTTGTTCTCCAAAGCTTGAATAAATTTGGGACCGAGCTCCTGAGCTCCACGGGAAACCTCTGACCCGGCCCAAACAACACACATCTCTTGGACGACACACATGATATACCATATCAACTCCCGTGCCGTCGAGGACAGCTTAGCCAGGTCTCGAAGCTGTCGCTTTTCGAACAGGGGGATGCTGACAACGGCCGGTGGCAGAATCATGTGGGTGTTTGTGTAGTTGGTAGAAGACTTGCAAAGGTGCGCAAGAAGCACAGGGCATCTGGGGCGTTTTCTTAATGACAAGACTGCAAGGTCTGCACCTAAGGAGATACTGCCAAGCGGGAAGCTTCCATCAAGAAAACAATCCATGTGGCCCAAATCATTAGCAACAACGAGGAGGCTGTTCTCATTCAAGTCATCTACTTCGTCCGTGGTATCTCTACCCTTGTCCGGTGGTGCATCACGGGAGGGAGGATCGATTGAGGCGGCGAGAGGGTTCGGAAAAAGTGTTGGCCATCTCTCGATAAGGTCCGGGAACAAGGATCGATGCCCTGTGCGTTTGTGAGAACCTTGAAACCCAAATAAATCAGCTGCACTGTGTGTCATTAAGTTCTCCCAAGGCAACATGGTCTTGCGGACAAACTAACGCTAATTTTTGAGAGTCTTCCTGAAGATTGTCGAGGAGGGGTAGAGTCCTGAGAATAGCATGAGCGGTCCCTGTCTTGATGGCAATGAGCGATTCGATGGAGACTGCAGATAGAGATCGCTTTACAATGACACCCTTCCTTTTGAAAATATCTGGTATTGAACTAACGCTGGTCGGCTTTTCTTCTTGAAACCACCACAACCCAGTGAGGCGTAGAGACCGGACAGGTGAGGGTGGATCAACGGGTACTGTCTGTTGTATGTGACCATCTTGGATTGAGTGAAGAGTGATCTGTGGTGGGTCATGTGCAACAGCTACGCTCTGTCCTGTACTTAGGAACTGAGCACCTCGCACGAGAATCTGGTATTCATCATACCGTCAGGACTCCATGCCAAAGCAACAATCTCCGTAACAGGACTCTCAGCAACAGTGTTTACATCAATTTCCCAAACTCGAGAGCCATGACTGTAGTTCCACAAGCTCATTCTGTCATGGCCACCCAGACGAGATATGACGACTACAAGGTCTTTATCTGGACAGCAGGCAGAGGATAGCAATCGACTGGGCGATGGGAGTTGCAGGATGCCAAGCGAAGTAAAAGCAAGTGATTCCATATCCTTACAGAGTTCAGTGAAGAGAGAGATTTCGAAGTTATTTTATATTGTTATCATTGGATGGTTATAATATCACAGATCATTGATATTCAGCGATCGTTTCTCCTACTGTTCTTAACCATGGCCTTTGTCCTAGCTTTCAGCTTCCGCCCTTGTCCATCAAAATCCCTTGCAAATGCACTCTTAGTACCGGCCGTCACCTTTCCTTTCTTCACCCTCGAATTCGAGGACGAACCACTAGTCCTTTCGCTTGCTGGGAAATTGATTTTGGAAGGCCGTCCAGATCTTTTCGCAGATCGTATAGCAGCCTTGAGCCCCCCGGAATCTCCAAATTCCTTGTCTTCTTCCAATGTCATCTTGCGCCGCTTTGCTTTTCTTGAGAGACCAGAGAATTTATCCCTTTTCGGCTACAGGCATGAGAGCTCTGTTTAGATGATGATCCAGGGAGATTCTGTATCCTCACCTTGTTTCCATCGGTTCCAGATTGGCTCTTCACTTCAACAACACCAGTCTCATGTTGCTGCTTGCTTATAACTAAGGATATGTACCGATGTGTTAATGTGTGTCTCAAAGGAGAATATATATGACCAAACCTTTAGATCTCTGCTTTTCGCTTCCAGTCTGGAACCAGGTTTTGGCAGGCCTCGAATGGATTTCAGCCTCGTGCTTGATCATATTTTCTCCTTTCCTCAGCTCCATTTCTGCTTGCTGAAGCTATATTATTTATGAAATATCAACGAGAAGAATGAAGTAATACGTCAAACCCACGAACCTGTTTTTCTTGTTTTTCATCTCGCAGCACCGCCGAAACTTCTTCCTTTAGACTATCCAGGGTCTGGGACCATTTAGATACCACCTCTGGCGGAACGATGCGATGTCGGACTTGACCCTCGCCAGCCCCTTTCTTGATTGCAGCTCTAAGCATCTTTCTGTCTCCTTCACCAACAAGAGTGACCGATCTAAAGAGCGAGATTGGTTATTCTCGGTTATTATTATGACTATTTTACCTACCGTCCTTTTGTACCAGCACGCGCTGTCCTCCCTACACGGTGGAGATACTGGGCCAATTGACCTGGCATATCATAGTTGATGACGGTCTCAACACCCTTTATGTCCAAACCACGCGACGCCAGATCCGTCGCCATCAAGAAATCTACAGAACCACCTCGAAAATGGTGCAACGCTTTTAGACGCTAGAGGGTTCATTAAAAAGAGGATAAGGCAGTTCAGAAATCAGGCAGACCTGCTCTTGGGAAAGATCCCCGTGAAGTTCTTCGCACTTGAGGCCCAGAAGCCCGAAGACAACGCGCATCTGGTGGACCAACTTCTTACTGCGAAAAAATATGATGACATTGCTCCTGAAAGTTCGTTTGCACAGGGAAACAAGGAGGGCAGATCGTTCAGTTTCCTTCCCGGCGCGAATTCGCACGAACTCCTGCACCAGGCCGCGGGCCATACTTCGTTTGGGGTCGACGAATAGTCGAACTGGATGATTAAGCGACATTTTGACAAGTTCATCGACCGAATCAGTCATTGTCGCTGAGAACAGCATGGTCTGCCGAGAAGTCGGGCAAGTCTTGATGATCTCTGCCAGTTCGTCTGCAAACCCGTCGGAAAGCATCCTATCTGCCTCGTCCAACACTAAGACATCGAGCGCGTCGAGTGTGAAGGAAGGGGTGTTGTGAATGTGATCTATCAGTCGACCGGGAGTAGCAACGATGATGTCCGGTCGAGTACGAAGAGCAACTTCTTGTGACTTGATTGAAACCCCACCTTGATGCGATGAAACGTTGACTCAAACTTATGAAGAAATAATTGGGCTGCTCACCAACAATAAGGCAGGACCGAATATCCGTATGAGTCGCAAGCTTGGTTGCCACATCATGACATTGTACTGCTAACTCTCGCGTAGGGACAAGCACGAGACATCTAGTGGCTGCGGCACTCTTGCCCTTCTCGCGGTACAAGAGACGTTCTAGCATAGGAATGATGAAAGCAGCAGTCTTCCCAGATCCGGTGACTGCTCCTCCTACAACATCTTTGCCTAGGAGAGCTACTGGGATCGCGGCAGCCTGGATCGGAGTGGGTTCATAGAATCCAAGACTATTGAGTGCTTTGAGAATTGGCCGAGAGATGGACATGGCAAGAAATGAATCATAGACTTTACTAGGAATAACGGCAGGGTCGAAGAATGCGGCCTTACGGTCTTTCTCCGTTTGCGTTTCGAACTCGGAATCGGAGGAACAAGAATCCAGAGCATAATCCTGACCCTGCTCGTTTCGTATGCTGTGATCTTCACCGTCGTCACTGTCGGACGTAACATCGTTTTCAGACGAACCGTCGCTTTGGTCGGCTTCGTCGGATGATTCCACGTGGTCTACAGTACGAACCACACTTGACTCTCGTTTGCGTTTGCGCGAAAGCCGCCGCCGAGCAATAATGCTGTCGACTGACACAGATTCCTGAGCAGCGAAGTCATACTTCAGCCACCATGACCAGCTATGGACTTACCGGCTTTGAGCTTTTCTTCACAGGAGCCTCGAAATCTGCGTCGTAAACAATGGCATCTATGTATGGGTCTCCAGAGATATCGAAAACAAATTCAGGATTCAGATCGCCGTCTTCAGTGTCGAACTTCACAGTTGGAGTACTGACCACCACAGGCGGATGGAAATCATCGGAATCAGAGTCAATCGTCATGACATAGTCTGAGTTCGCCATATAGAGAGAAGAGAAAGAACCAAATTCGCGAGAAGTTGCAATTCACAGTTTTTACATAGTTCTCACGTGATGTTATTGGTCTACTTCAGAGAAGCAATTGTCAATCAAGAATCAAATTATCAAGCATTCTCCCTCCGTTGTTTCTCTGCCAATGCCAGTCTCTTCCACAGACAACATTTGTATTACAGCACCCTACTGCTCAATAGCGAATAACAGACGCTGGGAATGAAATACAAGTCCATATAGCACCCATGCGCGCGTAGTAAACAAGAATGCCGAAAGTATTTCAGACACAGAAAGTGGCAGACAAAGTCGAGACATCAGAACATTTACCACGAGAACAGTTTACGCAAAATGGCAGGATTGGTTTGAGTTGTCGTTGAACGAGGAATATGGTAATCGTTGATGGCTGCTGCATCTGGAGGCGAAATTCTAGATCTCAACTACATAATCGCAAAAAAGAATTAGGAGCTTAGTCACCCACACATAATAGAGTAAGCATACCTCGTCGTTCATGATAGGTCGTTTCACAAAAATCTCACGGATGGATGAGTTCCGGACAGGAAAGTTGTATTCAGTGGAGATCTTGCACTGCGCTTGGCAATGGACGGTGCTGCTAATGAATCTACCCATCATGTTAAACTTGCCCCAGTGTATCTTTGTGGGATCTGAGGGGCTGACGTCTTGATTGCCTTCGTGAGCTCCTATGAGATCAGACATGTGCACTTCGCTGATCCAGTATATCGATAAAACGAATGTACAACATGACAACAAGCTGCTTACAGTGCTGGGATACAGGCTCCTTTTGTATTCCTAAGGGCAAGGCGGTATGCACGATGTGAGCGTGTTTGCTGTAGCAGAACATCCCAAGACTGAAGATTTTTGGCCTGTTCTGGAGATTTGAGCCTGAACTGCTCCAAGGTTTCATCGCCTGTGAACGTAGCATTATTGATGCCAGCCACAAAGGCACGAAGAGCAGAGTAATTGTTCAATGCTCGAAGTTTTTGAGCAACCTCAACGAATTTCTCGATTTGTTTTACACGTGCCTTGGGTTTTTCATGGCACAGAATGAGTGACACAACCCTGAAATGCATTAATACTCGTATAACCTCCAGTCAGAAATCGCTCACCAATCGGCAAGATGGTTGGACACCGAATTGAAGGCTGTGATCGGGTCGCTTTCAGCCTTCTTACCGAATACAAAAGTGTAGGACAACCAATGCCTCGGCTAGTCGACGCGCGAGTTTAATCACTGAAAACATGAACGGAGTCAAACCTACCTGTATATCCAAAAACAGTCCAACTTCTAATTTTGTGATTTCCTGAGCGATAACGTCTGGATCCAGAGCTAGGACTTCATGGGCCAACTTGACCAAATCCTTGATCTGTTGCTTTTCCGACGTATCCGCCAACTCAGTTTGGCTGGTACCCAAAGTGGACCCTGAAGCTAACACAAGAGGCAGTGGTAGGCTAGATTTGCGTTCCCTGGAAGGAACGGAAGGATGCGGAAGGACCGCCTTCTCTCTCGCGATGGCCGGTGGGTCATGCTCAGGTATGGTTGTGTCAAAGTCGGACACTTGTGTCTCGCCATCTTCCTCAAACAAGCTACACGAATCATCACTCCCGTCAGTCACATCGTCTACCTTCAAAGCCCAGGCAGCATCGTGGTCAACTAAACTTGGTAGCATCTCCAGAAACGGAAGGAAGTCAGAGCCGTAGTGGAGTAGATACGTTTTTGAGATGATTGATTTGATGAGAGCAGATAAAGCACCTGCGGTCCCTCGAACTGCAAAATCGTGAGGATAATCTCGGATCCAGGTTTCGAGAAGGTGACAAATCCTAAGTTGATATTAGCTGAACGCGCGAAGATCGAACGAAAAATGACCTTACCGCATTTGCGCAAAGCATGCAAACATCGGATCACCAGATGGGTTATCAAGCTGACGCATTCGCTTTTGCATCGCAAGAAGGACACTTCTTGGAGTGGCAAACCTGCGATACGTGAGCAGGAAGTGTGTGATATAGGCGGGGTCTAGTTTTCATGTTAGGGAGCTTTGCAAGCTGGACGATAAACACCATACCGTCCCCGCTCACGGCCAAAAAGAGGAGCTTGTCCAGCAAGTCTTCCAGAGTCGCCCACTGAGCGGGTCGACTGACGAGATATTTAATAAGCTTGACATCAAGTTATTGTGCTACTCACGACTCTCTTTCCTTGACTTCTCTCTGATTCTCTACTGGTTCTGGAGCATGGTTAACTGTAGTAATGCCAGAACCACGAGATGGGTCTGCACTGTCTTTCACAGCGTTGGATGTCGATGTGTCGACATGCCAAGCTCTGGCTTTCGACTTCTCGCGTTCGTGCAAGAGGTCACCTGTGGAACGCACACGTGAAGGGGGGGTTGGAACTGTAGGCGGCGAGGAAGAATATGAGGTCTCCGTGTGACGATGAAGAAGGTTGTCTGTGGGTAACATCGTTGATGGAGCCGTTGGCGTGACAGTCCGAGAGTTCTCCCATGGGGGTGGAGATAGCAAAACATCAGGTGATGCCAGATTTCGATACGCATCGGACTGACTACTATTCGATCCTGAAATCGCTTGTTAGAAGTATAGTTGGTATAATTGGCTGTCACCTATGAACGAACTTTGATGACGGAATATTGCTGTGATGAGCCATGCAAAGGCGCGTCTGATTTTTTCCTTCCCTTTTTCTGGGGCCTTTGCAACTTCCACGAGACCGACATCATACTGCTCGAGCACCTCTAGCGCGTTCTGAGGCTCAACTTGGCGTGGGAGATCGGAATTGCATGCAAGGACCACAAATGGAAGCTTCATTTCACGATATCCGCCTAAAAAATGCTATGAAGACTACCGTCATTGGTGATCAGGATTCAAATTCACTTACGTAGGAGGCCTTCGACGGGTCTGAAAGAGTGTTCATCAGAGGAGTCATAGCAAACGATTACCCCGTCAACCCTAGATAGTTGCCTAGGCCAATTAAAATCGTCTTGGTTAATGGCTTGTGTGGGAACGTCGACATCAATAACATTAAGGAAAAAATTGGGTAGCTCTCCGTGATGAGCGATTCGACTATGACGATGTGAGCCTGCCACCCCAATTATATTAGTAGGTGAAACAGATGGAACGTAGAGGGAGAACATACAGCTGAGATGTTGCCCTTGGATCGTCGGAGGTGTCGGCAACGAGGTAGGTTCTGACAACTTATATCCCTTCAAACCCCTCTGGATAACTGTGGGCTTTTCGCAACCAACAGTGCCTATGACGACAAGGGTGACAGCTGAATTGCTATCGTTGGTATTGTCAAACTAAGAACATACGAACGAGGGTCAGTGAGCTATGACGTAAATAGAACTACTAGACGTACATTGGATACTTGGGTATTGATGAGCATACGATTTGCAGCACCTGGGTACATTCCTAAGCTCCCACTACGAATTCTCCCCGATGAAGGCAACAGGGAAGTCTCTGCCCTTCCTGGGAAGAATTGCAAAGAATGGGACTGCTGCCGAGGCCGGTCTTCAAGAGTGCTTGAACTCGTAAAGGTGCTGGCTATACTGCTCACACTTGACGTAGAACTGAGGGCAGGAGTACGAGACGGAAGCGGTAGCTCGCCTCCTCGAACTAGCGGCCGTGGCTGATCTTTCAGGGACGTATGTCGATAGCGGTCAAGGGGGCCATTTAACGGATCCGATCGCTCGACGTCAGAGTCCACAGACTCTACATCGAGAGGTCGGCGAAACTGGCGATCTCTTGGTCGGTCTGTCGATGCAGTGAATGCTCTTGATGTACCTGGGCCCAGGGTTGAGCTGCCGCGAGTGGGTTGAGGGGATGTGGTAGGGTAATTGTCATGATTATATTGGACAAAGGAGTCAACTGAAAGTGATTTTCGAAGATTCTGCAGGGGAACATGAGGTAAAAGAAGGGGCGTTGGAGAGTGGTTAGAATCAAGTCGAGTGTGAGCAGTGGAGAAGGAGATATAATCAGAGTCGTCTGGTCGACTTGAGGGCGGGGAGGTGCTGATCAGCTCGTCAGTGGGAGTTGACATGCTTGCAGTTGTGGAGAATAAGTAGTATCAAGTACTCAGTGTAAATAACCCAAGTCCGAGTCACGACAACCCGCCTTTCCTCACTTCAACATGGTGCCACCGACTGTCCTTCTCACTGTATGAATCCATTTCTGTCTGGGCCTTCCTTACTATATGAATACTCTTAGAATGACGACGGTCCCCCTGACTCTGTCGAATCACCCTACATCCTCGGCTTCTACCGTCACTTGACAGAGCAACTAGGCTGGAACGTCAAGGTCGTCTTGCCTGCCTCTCAGAAATCTTGGATTGGTTAGTTCACAATCGAAGCATTTCAGATTGCTCAGTACAGTTCCGTACGGCGCAGGCAAGGCATATCTTATCAAGGAGATAGCGAAAGGATCATACTTCTATCCAAGAGAAGATGGCCAAGGCGAGATATCAGCGATATCTAGGCCTTTGCGAGATGGTGAATTAGTCCGTAAAGCTTTAGTTTCTTTCCCTGGTTGGTCATCTGATGTTTCTATTTAGGCTGAGTGGATACTTATGGATGGGGTATGGGTAGCTGGATCGCTTTTTAGTGCCGTCATCTCATGATCAAACAGACGCCAGCGACTTGTGTAAACGTTGCTCTGCACAACCTCTTTGTCGGACAGATTGACCTCGTGGTATGTTCTCGCTGCCATGCCCTTAGTCTACTAAAGTCTCCCGTAAGCTTTCGGGTCCAAACCTTGGGCGTAATACTTCCTGTTTGCAACTATCTCTTCTCGTGTTTATTACAACGTGCTCAGTATACCCCTGCTATAGCTGCCTTCGCGTTATCCTCCGGTACCATCGGTGCGGCGCTATCTTCATCATTGTCCACTATCCGTTCGATCGCAGTTTCATACGGGACTGTTCAAAATCCCACCCCGATGACCTTCTTTGAACCCGCTCATGCACTAGCATGTCGCATTGCGCAACACCTGTGGAATAACTGGGGGGAAGATAAAGTTGGCTTGAGAAACGGAGAAGTGGATCTCTACAACATCAATATTCCCCTTGTAGAAGGTTTGTTATCTCAGCGGGGCCTGAAGATCTGTTGGACGACCATGTGGCGGAACTCGTATGGGCGATTGTTCAAGCAGGAATATGGTCTCGATCTACCAGAGTCGAAGGAAATCATTAGGTCTGCTGGACCAGACTCACTAATTGGTAATAGCATGGCCACGCAGAATGATTCTCCCGTGATTGCTCAGAACAGGTCGACGGAGTTGATGTTCAAGTTTGCTCCTGACATGGTTGATCTCATCACTCCAACTTTCAGCACCCTACCCGTGGGTTCTGACGCATGGGCGATACACCAAGGGTGGGTTAGTGTGACACCTCTTAGAGCGGGTTTTGGCGAGCCGCCAACCCCAGACATCGATAGGATAGAGGATAGATTATGGAGATTGAAACTTTGAGCCGTTGATACGGCGTGATGTTAAAGCAGTTGACGACTCGGAAAGCACCCATGCATGAGTTAATAGTCCCGCGCGCACTATTTATGAGTCTTGAATTAATCGATTACAATCTACTAGTCCGTCATTACCATTCAGGTGCTATATGCAATAGAAGGCCTGATCTGCGGCGTGAGCAGTCACCGCGACTGTTCAGATGAGATGAAGTCTACATAGGATTTGGGTGTTTATTTGGATTACGTCGTGTCTACTGCGAGCACCTTGCCAGTTGCCATGGAATCGTTCCACCCCAAAGTGTTTTTATCGATAGTCCTAGGTCAAGCGTCCGTTAGTGGAGTTAACTTACCTGTCCCCTGCCAGTCCTCCAACCATATAGTGTTATCGTGTTATCTCCATTCATAGTACCACTGTTCATACAGCAGTAACCAGTGGTAGATTTCAAGCGGCTTGTGGTACGTTGATCTGTTGGCCTTAAATTTCCCTCTTGAAGATGAGCGAATCAAATCCAGAAGGACAAGATCAGACGTAGCGCTCAAAGCCAGCAAAGAGATCATAAGCAGTGACGCATTCAGCATGGAAATATTCACGGATATAGAAATTCGTGTGTTGCATCAAGAGGAGTATCCCCTAGCCCAACTCACTGGTCGCACTCCATTCTGTCAATTGAAAGCTATTTGATCTTGCGACTACAGAGCTCCGATTCGAAGATCTCTTTTTGAGCAGTAAATTGCTAGAACTGCATACACATAACATGGTGATGTGGCCATAAACATGCGGCGAAAAAAGCGAGGAGAGATCAACGGTAACGACGAAGGCTAAGCGTGTTATGTTTTTTCCAGGTAGAACGAGCAGGGGTGTGGTTATGACGATGTCCTTTGCCCAAACCACGGTTCTATGAAACGTTTCAAAACGGACATCAATCGAAATCCTATATGGTGCACAAACCTGTTTCCCAATGCTGGTCAATCCACGTGCTTCTCTGCGCTTGTGGACCGGA
>QFEU01024920.1:0-13455 GCA_003316345.1 Tricholoma terreum
CCGCCATAGCCATGGAAGACACCCACGCGGACGTCGACGCTATGGGATAGTCATTTAAATTGGTATCATACGGCTGGGAATCGTTCAACGGCGGTGTCATGTAGGAACCATTGGGAAGGTCTTGACGTAAACTCGGATATGATTTGTTGCCGATTATGTACGGGGATGTTGGCGAAATTGGGTCGAGGACGTTGTACGGCAGAGTATCAGGCGCCCACGAGAATGTAGGCAGAATTTGGTTTGGTAAAAATCGGTTCCTTCCATTCATCTCATTCAGCCAAACCTGTTGTTTCGAACGGGTGTCCGATTCCATGGCCTGGCGTTCCAATTTTCGACGTCGTTTTCGTGCTTTCTTGCTGGCTGGATTCGAGAAGCGCGCCTCCAAGGTAGGTGGTGGTAATTTGAAGCGACTAGGACCCGCAGCATAATCATCGTGCTGGTCTGCCTGGGTTCTTTTACGCTTCTGTCCGCCATGCACTTGATTGTATTTACTAACGTCAGTCGTACGAGGGGCGAAATAAAAGTTGTCTCACCTTGGAGATCTCTGTCTTTCTGGCGACTTTTTCCGTTTGGAATGGCCTCGTTGTGTACCATGTTCCCTGGTAATAGTCTATCCTGATCCTTTGCCGACCTCGAACGAGTCGTAGGATCGTTGTTGGAGCCGTTAGCGTCCCAAAGCCCGAGAACTACTTCCTCTTCAGAATCGTCAATTGCAATGGGAGAGTTTTTGGAGCCAGTGCCCTTGCGCTTCATTAGTAGCAGGAATTGCGGCACCAGGTAATGTCGCCCCGGACTAAAGCGTTGAGAGAAGAATTCAAGAAGTTCAAGCTTTGTATAATATATGTACACTTGTTTGCCTTCTGATAGTTGGTTATCGTCACCTACAAGCAGGCTCAACCGCACAGAATCCCAGATTCCTATCTTGCGAGCGGGTCAAGGTCTCCTCTTGATCTGTCTTAGATGGGTGTGGTCGTAATCGACTGAGCAACATATCAGAACACCATCCCGTTGTTCCATCCTCAAGATCTCTGCACGCCCAGAGGGAGGGACTAGGACACCTTGGATTTGGAGTTTGTTGCGAGCGTCAGGCCACTGGGCTCTTTGTTGGCTGATGCTTCTACCTACATGAGGGCGCATTCTCTGCATGCAGCGAATCAATTGGAACGGTCCTTGGACAGATCCTCTTGTGGCCTGCTATGGTCTACCAGCGAATGGGTTTCGTTTTACCTAATCACACATCTGTTGTGTTCGTGTCATGGGTGCACTTCCAATTCTGTTAACTTTGAGCCTTGGTGCTTTCCAGTTCACTTCGCGGCTCGTGCAAAGCAGAAAACTCGATTCAGACCACTCTTTGTCTGCTGTGATTATTTTTTTCCTTTTCACGTCCACCTGGCTGTGGAGCATCACATCCCGTCCTAGCTTTGAATGCTGTGGGTATTCCGCATCAATTTATCACCCCTTTGGTCTTATTGAGATTTCTTCCAGTCTCTTGCCCTCAGTTTCCCCCCAGTAATATCCTGTCAAGCCTCTCGTGAGCTTCTCCTATGCAGTGGCGGTGTTAGCTCTTTATATCCTTCCGTCGCCACCAAGTATACATGCCACAATCCATGCAATGAATTGGAAAGCGTTTTAGGCGTCGCGGTAGTCGTCTGAGCGCAGAATCTCTCCTGGTACCACTATCTCCTCTTCACGGAAAGTATTGAATACCTCACCATAGCGGACGCACAAACAAGTGTCTCAATGAGAGCAGCTAGGTCAAGAAAGCAAAGTTTTGCTCAGGCTTCCTAGGTTGGGCTGTGAGGCAATCAATATCGATAGTGTTCCAAATTACGACGTACCAAGATTGAACAGTGCTCAAGATTATTGAATGATGATACATACTATGGCAATTATGAAGTGAGCTATTCCCCCCATGCCAGATGCCATCGAGATTGATAATTATGTTACCATACATAAGGCACGCCGTTGCACGAGTACCAGCATTTTCCTGTGACAGGTCTCTTGCGAAACTATCAATGAAATTGCAATAGCGGTTGGAGCCGTTGGCGTCCTAGACAAAATTACTTCCTCTTCGGAATCGTCGATATCCGAAGCGTGGAGGGGAAATTTCAAGAAGTTCACGTTGCTCCCTTCGTACACCTGTTCGTCTTATATACAGCCACCTCCATTCTTACTCTATTCCTGACCGCAGATATCACGCTTCATCACTCCCAAATCTCCAACAGCACCTTCTTCAGCTCTTCAACTGGGATATCATGGTTTGATAGTTCGTCAACAAAGATAAAGGCGACATGTCGTCGAAACCTGAACAAGATAAACAAGTTCTGGTCTTCGGACGCCGTGCCATTCACCAATTTATCTGCAGGAACGATGCCGAGCTTCCATGGACTGTTCCTACTTTTTTCGGTGCGCATGCAGGCAGCAGCAAGCAGTTCATGTCGGTGATTTTCCATTGCCAGCTTAGCATGGCCAATCTGGCCATCTCTACGAAGACAGACGATGGTCGCGGCGAGGGAGAACGCAGCCAACCAATCGGTTCCATTCGCTTGTAGCTCTGGCCGTGCAATTTCAAGGTGTAACAGAGCATCGTGATAGCGACCCATTGTCATATACCTGAGCCCCAGGTCTAAACGACACTCAGCCCCCCCAAATACGAACCTGCAGCTCCAAAATATGGGTATCGCCCTCTGCGACAGCTCGATTGCTTCGTCATTTTCAGCGATCCTTGCGAGCCTCCACATGCAAAAAGCGGCATCGAGCTTGTGGCCGAGCCATTCAAACTCTTCCAAAGCTTTCCTCATTGCTGATCTAGCATCCTCTTCTCGTCCCTCACAAAGGAGAAGCGAGGAAAGTAACATTTGGCCGTTCGCCACAGCAGAGCGGTCACCAATGCCTCGTAAGGTGTCCAGCGCAGCAAGAGCTGATCGGGCATCGTCCAAGCGATTTTCACTTAGATAGATTCTAGCGAGTCCCTGTTCACACTGGGCGACACCGTGTCGGTCCGAGAGTTCATTAAATTTCGAAAGGGCATCTTCAATTGTAGAGAGACCTTCCTCTTTACGACCAATGGAGAGGTACATCTCCCCAAGGCGCAAGAAGCATTTCGCTTGGCCTGGGACATCCCGGAGCTGGATGAATTCTTGCCGGATACACTCCAAGTGTGCGATGGCGTCTTCCGGATTGTTGATCCAGATGCTCTCGGCAATGCCGATCTTGCATTCGGCTGCGGCGATAGGCTTGTCAAGTTCATTGAAAGAGCGAACCGCCTGTCTGAGAAGGGCTGCTCCATTCCCGAAACTGCCAACTGCGATGTGCATGTCTCCTAGACGTTGTAGACAACGGCATGTTAACAACGACTCAGGCGACAATTGCTGAGCCAACTTGAGTGCTTTATCTACTATGTCCATGCGCGGTTGGATAGCACACCGAGGAGCAGAGTACTGGAGAGTAGCCTCTACCGCAATGATGCAGCCTCGAGCGAGGGCGTCTTCCAGAATTGCCTCCACGTTATGCTGCTCCCTCACCAAAATCTCAACAACCTTGGAAAACCCTTTATCTCCGGGTCGGGAGAGGCCTGTTTTCGCTAGCGCGAAGTAGTGGGAGTACAAATTTTGGCGGGACGCTTCATCCAACTCATAGTATTTGACGCAATACGACCGAATCGGGGGCAACAACCGAAGCTGGGTACCGCGATAGACGGAAACGAGGGAGATGTCGGTAAGGGTGCGAGTTATCTCGTGGATGTCGCCAGTGCCCGGAGCCAAATATTGGTGAAGGTCACTATGCAGCGCACCATTCGGTAGCATCGACAGGACGCTGAGGAGCGTCCTTGCTTCTGAGGACACTTGTTTGGTCGCGCTGTCCACCCACGAGCCAATTGAAGCATTGAAGCTATCCAAATTTTCTTCTTGTAGCTGCGATAGTCCGGCTTCCGCCCGATTCCACCGTCGTAATAGCTCAGCGGGTTTGATCTGATTGGCTTGACACATATGCGCCACGAACGTGACTATCTGCGGAATGTAGTGGACCTTTTGCAGCAGTGTATCGAGTTGGCGGTCTGAATTTGGATATAAAGTAACAAACAATAACTTGGCGTCCCAAGGAGAGAGCGGCGTCATCACCAACCGCCAACCAACCTGAGGGAGTTCCGTCGCGCCTCGCATAGTGATCAGAACGGTCAACTGTGGGATGCTGCTCAAGTCTTGCAAGATGTGTTTCGCTTCGCTTCGCCAGCGATCCCACACGTGCTCGAGATCATTCAAAACTAGGAGACTAGGCAAGGCCGACTTCCGGAGAGTGTCGATGGCGATGGGGAGTCGGTCTTTCGTAGAAGAAGCGGAATGGCAATAAGGGGATAGGTTGTAATGATCATAGGTTGTATTGGAGGATTTGTCGGTTGCGATCGGCGCCTTGGTGGTCAAGCTCTCGTAAAGGACATTACGGAAACTTTCCAAGGATGTGACTTCTCCGAGATGAGCCCAGTGGCGGCGAGTACCGAATCGATCGATGATTCGGTCTTCGTACAATACCGCATTGGCAACGAATGTCTTCCCAATACCAGGTGGGCCAAGCACGATCAGAGCGGGAACATTTTCTTCGATGCCATCAACAATCTGCTTGATGGACTCCTTTCTCCCGTATATCTTGGGCGGCACAGGGAAGGACCTGTAAACTGAAAGTGATCAGCAAAGGCTTGAGTCAGCGCGACGAACCATACCTTCTATTGTTCGGGTTTACAGGTTTGGTATACTGGTTCGAGGTCACGGTGTGAACGAGCCGTAACTCAATTTCATTCGGCACACACTCACAGAAAGGTATCGTAGGGATGCGATATGTCCAGACCACGACTTCGCGATCTCAAGAATCTGAGAACCCTGTATCAAAGAACATCAATTCTTTAATTCGTCATAGAGCGCATTGCTCACTATGTCGGGAATCCCTAGGCCACGGGATGATGCATCACAATACAGAGGTTCAGGAAAAGTGAGAGCCAAGAGGGGTTCCTCCATTTTGGGGAGTTCTGATGCAGCAGAACGATGATTATATATTAGCTACTCGGTCTGCAGTGCATTAGAAAACACCATGCTGTACATTGCGATGATCAACCACAGCATGCAGTGTGTTAATTACTACGGTTGACTTTGCACAGATGGTTCCTGAACAGCATCAGCGGATTCAATTAAGCAGCCACTCTTTTAATTATCGGCTGTGTTCTACATATACAAGGGATATACATTCTTCAATTTGGGCCCAGAATCCAAGCATGTCCCGTTCAACGGCTACTCGTCCAACATCACCACCTCCCGCCAGACACAAACGCACAGACATTGCGCTCGAGCTAGCTCATACCGTCCTGATTACAGTCAAGAACGCCGCGCCGTTTGTTCCTGTTCCTTATCTGCAAGCAGCGGCGGCATCAGCGGTAACAATCCTTGAATCCATTCAGGTCCCTGTGTTGTTTCCCCGTTGCAATGGCCTCTAACCGTAGAACTTTCCAGGGAGCGAGAGCCAATAAAGATAATTGCGAAAGTCTTGTTGAGCATATACGCCGGGTCGTTCTTACTATCAAGGCCATTTGCGAAGATGGAAACTTGACATTCAAGTCAGATATTCCGGCGAGCTTGCGGGATTTGGTGGCGTATGTCATTCACCTCCTCGGACCCAAACCCATCTTACGACCGAATAGAACTCTGAAGGAAATTGAGACGTTTATGAGCAACAGAAAGTCTCGCCCGTTTGTAGTACAAATCATTCGTCACAGGTCGTACGCTCAAGATATTCAAGATTACACCAGGCGATGCGGGGATGCGATAAAAATCTTAGAGGTAAATCATAGAAAATACCTCAGGCACTGTCGACATCTGACCGCTAGGTGTTGAACATTACAGGTGGACTTTGCAGTGAGGACCGATTTAAATGTCAGATATCTAGTCAATGATAGTAAAGGTGCGTTGAACAGTTCAAGTCGCACGTAAAAACGACGAACTCACGTCATGATTTGCCTTGCTTTGTCAAACTGATTATGTTGCTGGAACCGATTCGCCACTCGCCGAACCTACATCGTCGACCCAGAACTGCTTCGCCTGGATCTTTGCAAGCGCTTACACTTTCATGATCTCGTCATGAAACACAGTGGAGCTCGTCTCAAAGGCACGTGCGAGTGGTCGACACGCCATCCAATTATTGGCAAGTGGCTACATTCGGACACTGTCGAGTCTCCTCGTCTTTGGCTTCACGGTGGACCAGGGACCGGCAAAAGCATGCTCGCGGCTTATCTGATAGAGAAGAAGAAAGTAGAGAGATCGCAGAACGAGGTTGTCTTGTATGCTTTCTGTCAGGCCAAAGCAACATCCGGATCGATCGTCTTGGGTTTTCTACGACAATGTGTGGATGATCATTGGGAAAGTCTCGATTCGCAGATTATCAAAGACCTTCGACGCACGCTATTTTCCGAGAACGAAGACTATCTATTCCCCATCGAGAATTTGAAGCCGCACCTATTGTCTATCTTGAGGCTGTTCAAAAAATCCTGGTAAGCCTTTTTTACCTGAATTATCTATCCCTTCCCATGAAATCTCCAAGTTTCATAATCGACGGGCTCGATGAATGCGAACCGGAAGTTCTCGCGTCTGGTGGTCTGATTGATATCATTTTCAAACTCGATATGCCCACCAGGCTCCTTTTTGTGAGTCGGCGGGAAACAGCCGTAAGCAGACGCTTCGACATCATGCCTCAAGTGGAAATGGGTGCGGACAGGACAACTCAAGACGATATCAGGGAGTTCATTGAGGCGACGGTTGACAATCTGGTGTCCGATTACCGGGATCTCGAGGCGTCGAAGGAAAGACTAAAGGAAGGCCTCCTGAGAAAGGCTGGTAATATGTTTCTCTTTGTGAAACTCAAAGAGGATGCCATTCGCGATAAACACCCTTCCTCACCTGCTATGGTCGAGGAAATCGTGAACACCCTCGACGATATTCCGCCACACCTGGAGAAAATGTACGAGGATTCACTTTTGGCAAAGTGTGCCAAGTGGAACGAAAGGCTCACCCAAATTGCTGTTCGATCGCTCCAGTGGCTCTTGTACTCACGAACGCCCGTGCACCGGGGCCTTTTGCGCGTGGTAGTCGCTATTGACGCTGAAAATGGAGTCCTGCGTGTCGACGATCTGGATTCCTGCATCGAAAAGACGGTGAAACACGTGCTGGGTGTCCTCGTTGACTGGCAGGCGGCAGACAACGGCGCGTTGTATGCGACCCTGGTGCACTCCTCGCTAAGAGAGTACCTGATTTCCTGCGCCAAGAGTCCGGAGAAGTTTTCATTCATGCACCGCTACCGAATCCTACCCGATCACCTTCTCAAGGCATGCTGTGCTGTCCTGGGTTCCTCAGCTGTCAGGAAATCGTTGCACAGATATCATAGTTCAGCTGACAAGCGACGGCAGCTTTATAGCACGGGATTGCAACGAGTACTATGCCAAGAAGAAGACTGGGAGACTTGGGAGAAACGCCAGCACAGGGATCTTGACGAGCAGAGGCAGTGGCGAGCAGAGGAGGTGAACTATATGCAGGAAGAATTAGACAGACTAAGAGACGAGGCGCCACCAAAGTTCATCGATAATCAAGTGAAGCGTCTGAAGCTGCTACAAGGGATGAAAGATGGCGAGCGCCAGGAAGTCCAGAGGCTCATGGATATGTTGTACTTGCCGGAACGCGAGCTGATGATATATGCTTTGAAGTGAGTCCAAGAACAATGTCGCGAAGCTGAGGGAGGAGTTTTTTTACATTTGTTTCAGGTTTTTACCATATCATCTCGCCGAAGTATTACAGCAAACGGACTGGACTGCCGCAGCGGTCCCAATCGCAAACATTGTGACAGTCCTCGTGAAAGACATCAGATCTTATACGTCTAGCCTCGTCAGACAGTTGAACACATCACAGCTTTCACAGTCTTCCTCTGGTGTTGCTAGCATTGTCGACCTTTCTATCGCTTTGCAATCTCTAGCAGAAACAGCAGATGATATCGAACGACTCATTCACTCCGACATCGCGTGTCTTCACGAAGATCAGCCTGGGCGTCGGGCGCATTTCCTCGGGTTCACCTTTTACACTTATTACACTCGTTTCTGGGATAATCAGAGTTACTTCAATCCAAAGGCCATCTGGAACGATGCAGTGGTTCAGTCATATGAATCTGCCAAGGTTCCCACAGCCCACACACACATCTTTGCCCTCGTGACACTGGCCCTGACAAATTTGCGCAACATCGAGTTAGCATTGTGCAATTTCGGCGAACATACAACTGTTGTCGTCGGGCCCAGTATCTTGATCCATACCCTTCGCCACACTGCGCACGCGCTCTCCTTGTGGATGATCATCCATGGTCACCTTTGCACAAAGAAAGCTGAACTTGTCCAGATCTTACTCGAGGACAACTTCTTGTACCCAAAATTACTTCGGTACCCAAATATACCCCTCTGCGCTGAATCACCTGGTATTGGCATTCTTCTATTTGATTACGACCTCTGGAACCATCATCCTATAAATCTTTCATTTGCTTCGGTCCTTTCCTTCATTACTGGTATTTTGAATCCTCTTCCAGTATGGATTAGCATCGTTTCGATGCTCATATGCTCGGAAGGTCAACGCTACAGCTTCCAAACCCATTGTCCCTCATTCATCCATCGGACCATTCAAACGTTGCTACCCATGCTTGTCGCTGGGTGGTTTTTTTCCAGGCTTTACGAGGCAATGGTGATCATTGCAGTGGGCGTTCTTCTTCAAGTCACGAGGATTGTGTGCTTCAGATGTACAAATATCCATGGAGCTTTGTACTTCAGGGTGGAAATTAATGCACGCCTACTGACGGCCGTAGCACCTATCATTGATGGAGACCTATCCCGTGACATTGTATGCTGCGGACATACTGTGATCTTGTCTACAGAACCATCTTTCAATTCTGCTTTGGGGATTGCGGTAATCTACTGCTCAATCAACTGGATCCTCCTTGTTGCCGCTGATCCTACTGGGCTTTATCGAGCTGGAGTGCGCCTGGGGAGGTTATCGGACCAGTTCCCACAGCTATGCAATGCTGAAAATGAGACAAGCTTGATCCCCAACCATACTGGCCAGCCCAAGGTTCGGAGCTGAGTGAGGGAATTCCGAGATTTTTCAGGCGATAATTCCATAATGGTCCTGGAGTGTACTACAGACGTCAATGTGAGTTTTCTTTCGAACAGGACCAAGGGAAGCAAATAAGGGAAATCTTTTCATACAGGTCGAGATCTACACCCGTCTGGGATTCAGCGTCATGCATGAAGGGACACCGATCACCGATCCAGGGATGGACAAGAACGACTATGCAGAAACAGTCGAGGGGCTGCATGGAATGCGGATGTGGGCAATGGGTCGCAATCCGCAGGCGTGATACGTAGTACCCTACCTCAAACCCAGTGTGTCAATCGATTTATTGAGAATAAGCCAATGATAGTGGATTGATGGAACACCTTTCTTACTCCTGCCGCGGCCCGCATCATACGACAGGGCTTATCATTTGCAGGCAAGACATATATCACTTCGACCAACGATGCCCAACTGACGCCGGCTGCCCTGCTCAGCAATCAAAGCCACGAGTGTCCCGCAGGCGATTGGCTCCAAGTCTTCCTATATGAACCTCACAACATTTCCATTTCCATATTTCCGTGGATAAATCCATCATCTGAGCTCGGATCATAACAGCCAGAATTAGCTCCAGATTTTCCCAGTCGGAAGTCTTTGGTCCTTCTGCGGATGACTCTGACTGAGCCAATTCACATTTCAGGCTCTAATTTGGTGCAGACAAATCAATGGCCTTCATCGGGGTAAATGCAGAACAGAACCTCCATGGTGCCTAATCGTGGCTGAAGGAATGCTCGCGACTCGGCACTTGCCAAGTGCAAGGCGGAGTGGTGGCTTCTAGACTCAAGGTTTACGGCACCAAGAACCTATAAGCTAAAGATTGCAGGTACGGTGCGTGTTTTCCGATGACATGAACGTCATCTACATAACACAGCAGCTTTTTGGAATACGTTTGACATCAAGCGTGGTGATCCAAACGTACAATACCGTTGTTGCTATTGGGGAAAGGGCGCTGTAAGCATGCATATGGCTGGAAATCAAATTTGAACATTAAGTGCAACAGTGAAACGAGACTTCATGGAAATGGATGATAGCTGCATGGAAAGAGCATGGACCGATGAGCGTGTGAACAGAATAGAAAACGATTTTCACCGCCATCCAGACTTCGTCTTTACTCTCAACATCCACCATCCTGCTCCAGTCCACACACACAGACCGATCTCTGCCTCAAACTCAAATTTGGTAGACATATCTGAAATTGTGCTCGAATAGATTCTCGCCTAGTCAAACGCCAACCATAACACCAAATCGAGTGTGGTAGACGCCAGTTGCTTTTGTCGAAGGAAACATTATCTCTTAACGCCCACCATGTCACAAATAGGCTCATCATCATCAACGTACCCGTTTTCTACAACCAGTCATTCCTGTGTCTGACCTCGTCTCTTTGCAGACCAGCTAACAATGACTCCTGGAAATCCGGTCTGCGACCACCACCAAAAGACGGCCGCCCGCAGACCGAAGACGTAACCGCAACCAAAGGACTCGAATTCGAGGATATGTTCCTCCGCCGTGAACTTCTGATGGGCATCTTCGAGGCCGGTTTTGAAAAACCCTCTCCCATCCAAGAAGAAGCCATCCCTATCGCCCTCACAAAACGCGACATCCTCGCCCGCGCCAAGAATGGCACCGGTAAGACCGCTGCCTTCGTCATACCCTCCCTCCAGCAAATCGACGTCAACAAGAACAAGGTCCAGGCACTCCTTTTAGTCCCCACGCGAGAACTCGCACTGCAGACCTCGCAAGTGTGCAAGAACCTTGGCAAACATATGGGTTTGCAGGTCATGGTCACCACCGGCGGTACCACCCTCAAAGATGATATCTTGCGGCTGTCGGAGACCGTGCATGTCCTCGTGGGCACGCCCGGTCGTATTTTGGATCTGGCCGGCAAGAATGTTGCTGACCTCAGCGAATGCCCAGTTTTTGTCATGGACGAAGCCGATAAACTCCTTTCTCCCGAATTCGCTCCTGTTATGGAGCAGCTGCTATCTTACCTTCCTGAAGAACGCCAAGTCATGCTTTTCAGTGCTACTTTCCCAATGATTGTCAAAGATTTCAAAGTAGGATCACATCTTTCTAGTTCTACCAGCTCGTGCTCATCATTTGATGGAGGACAAACATATGAGATCGCCGTATGAAATCAATCTCATGGATGAACTAACCCTGCGAGGTGTTACACAGTATTATGCATATGTCGAGGAACGGCAAAAGGTGCATTGCCTAAATACTCTCTTCTCCAAGGTCAGTCAACCACCATCTCAATGGATCAACCAAAAACCCATCCTTTGTTCGCTCACAGCTCCAAATCAACCAATCCATCATCTTCTGCAACTCCACGAACCGCGTCGAGCTGCTTGCTAAAAAGGTGACTGAACTTGGTTACTCCTGCTTCTACTCGCACGCCAAAATGCTGCAATCGCATCGTAATCGAGTGTTCCACGACTTCCGAAATGGGGTGTGCCGTAATCTTGTGTGTTCCGACCTCCTCACGCGCGGAATTGACATCCAGGCCGTCAACGTCGTCATCAACTTTGATTTCCCCAAGAACAGCGAGACGTACCTCCACCGCATTGGGCGGTCAGGCAGATTCGGACATCTGGGGCTGGCCATCAACCTCGTGACGTACGAGGATCGGTTTAATTTGTACAGGATTGAACAGGAGTTGGGGACGGAGATTCAGCCGATCCCGCAGACGATTGACAAGGGGCTATATGTGGCGCCGAATGCACAGGATGAACAGCAGCAGGGGCAGAAGACGTCCGCGAACCCGACTACCAACACGAGTCAGCAACAGCAGCAGCAGAGACAGCAGATCGCGAAGGCGCTTCAACAGCAGCAGCAACAACAACAACAAGCTCAGGGCCAGGTGGTTTACCAGAGCAATGGGCCACAGCAGCAGCAAGTACGTCAGAATGGAGCTGTTCGAGGTCAGCAGGGCACGTATCGTGGCGGCGTGCCTCAGGCGCAGGCTGTTGGTCGATGAAGGAGTTGTGAGGGGTTGGCGGGGTGGTGGGAGTTTTGTTCGGTGGGTTGGAGGGAGGAAGCAACACGTAGTCAACCAAGAATGAACATTCAACTTGCAAGCACACTTTTCGCTCGGACATCTCGACGGCATCTCGGCACCATTCTCATCGTTTTCCGGGTATATTCTTGTGACATCTGGACCCAGGCGAACCCGCTTATTTCCCTGGCCGCTGCTAACGCTCATCTTGTACCAAACACGTTTCTGTTCAAGAGTCGAAATATCTCTGCCGATTCATTTCCTTCCTGTATTATCTAATCGCCACCGTCGTTATCGAACACTCCAATCTTTCGATATACTGGCGAGTCTTCCACGTATGTCGTTGCCGTTACCGTTAATGATGCTCGAGTCTATTTTGCTGTGCACGCTGGTTGGGAGTTTGTTTTGTGGGTTGGCTGTGGTGTTGCTCATTGGGGTGGGGAGAACGAGTGTTAATATACTTTTATCCATGTATTCGTGTTCATAGCGTTTGCGTTGGAATGAAAGGATTTGTTCTCCTATATCTGTTGCTCAGGGTCGACACACAGTAATCAATAAAAGAAAATTTGAAATGATCGCGTCACCAACATTTAGGTTCTTCCTTCCGGCTATAGACTGTCCACTCGCCAGCGGCGGCTACGACGACCGCAACGACCTAGCAGGACTTGAATCGTCCGCGACGAACGTGGGTCTTGACGATCATATTCGGCCAGCTACGCAGCCACGTTCCAACTACGGAGAATCATACATCGTACAAGAACAACGGACGAAGATCAACCAAAATGGCGCGAGGGGGGCCAGAGCGACTCAAGCTCCCCATGTACGCCTCAGGATTTCCTGAATCCGCGCCACGACTGCGGTCTGCCCATCGTGACGACCACCTCAAGGCATCTCCGCCACCCTCCGCCACATACAACGGCGAGCTAGACCCAAACTATACCCCATATCTACCCCCTCCAACCCCTACTTACCGCACTCGACCACGTCGCTGGCCACTCAACTACTTCCCCCGACCTCGCCAGCGCACAGTCAGAGCCATCCTCAAATATATCTTACCCTTCACCCTCCTCGTTCTTTTCATCGTGTTCTACTATTACGAACCACATATAGAGATAGCGTTCTACTCCCGCGGCTGGGTCATGCAGGAGATTGAGCCCATTGAACAACTCTCTGGGTGTTTTGACCCAAGCAGGGTGAGCCCTAAATACAACTTGTCTGAGGAGCTGTATGGACGGAGACGAACGGAGGTGCAGGCGGGGATGCCCATGCGCTTGGGACTGG
>QFEU01025038.1:0-10034 GCA_003316345.1 Tricholoma terreum
TACATGCTCCGCACCCGGAACTGAAGGAGGAGGCCTTTTCATATGTGCCGCTGTAGTACGCATGGCATTCAGAAGGAGCATATTGTTCTGCTGTCGTTTAGGTGCCCCCGACGGTGTGGGCGCCGTAGTTGGACGTTTCGAGGAGACGGAGGATGTCTCGTCGTCGTCGGCCATGGAGATGTCGTCCTCTTGCTTTCGCCTTTTGGTGCCTTCGTCTTGCGTAGAGGAATCTGCGATCGGCCATACGAAGCCCGTTCGAGGGGTATAATCGGGTCGGTGGCGTCGCAGGATGTCTAGAGAGGATTGCAGGGAAGAGAGAGATGTGAGCTATGCATGCCATCAGCGTTACTTGATCCCGAACAGTGAAGGGAGCCTCACGAGGCGATTTGAAAGGACAGTATAGAGGTCCGGAGACTGGTAGATGCGGTTGTTCATGATAAAATACACTGCCAAGGGTCTTACTGCAGTCGATGGTTGAGTGCGTGACAAAGTTCAGGATGTTGTCCGCAAACCTTCGTCAGGGGATATTCGTTCCCTCTTCTGTATGATGAACATCAAAGGTGGTTGGGATTGGACCAACCCGAACTCGACGCCAGTGAAACGTCTATCGATTTATGGCGATTGAGCAACGTGCAAAATTACATTCTGGCAGCGTACCTTAGTTCTTCTGCCTCGTTTACAATAGGCTGCCCTGTGTGCATTGTCTGCATGCGCAGAACCTGGTTGTTGCTTTGCTTGTCGTAGAACATGGATGTAGCGAAATAATCAAAGACGTTCTCGGTCGTAAGAGGACCATTTGCCTGTCCGAGATTATGATACTTGTCATGCTAGGTGCGCCATACGAACCTGTATCCATTCATGCCATATGAAAAATCGGTGACTGTAGTCATCTGGTGGGTGGAGGTCATTTATGTCCATGAGCTTTGGGGTGGATTTATTGAATGCTGGTGAAGGGTCTGGCAAATTTAGCATGACATCACTAGTCACGACTAGTGCTCGTAAACCAGCGCTTCATGATCATGGGCTGGCTCATTCAAATTGTGTGAGGTATAATACCAACAGGATTAGAGCTTGCCTTTCAAGACAGAGCATTCTCTTCAGAAAACTGTGGAGCATGGAGATTGTGCAACTTCGCTCCAAGCAGGATCACTTTGAGATAAGAGCTGTCCATTCAAGAGCAGTATTTACAGTTTACTTTATGATCATGTCAAATAGCAAGTCGAAAGCAAGTAGAAGAGAGGCAGAAGGAGATATCCAATAGATGATTCCAAATAAAGAGCGATATATGAAATAGTGAGTCCGGCGATACGCAGAACGAAGAGAGAGATAATTCATATCGAGATCACGTCCGTCGCGGGGCCAAGTGTATACATAAACAAGGCGGTACGGAACGTGATACGTCGAATGACGCTCGGCGGGACAAGCGTTCCGTGGTCGGGAATGCATAGAGGTATGGGGACACAACTTGTTGACAGGCCAAATGGTATTCTGGCAACAGCCTGAGAGACTCGTCAATTACAAATGAGACGAATGTCTTATGAGGGGACTCACCGCGGCAGGAAAGATTAAACAGAATCAACACTATTGCTTACTTGACGTCGTTGCAGTTGCACTCGGCCTTACCAACGAAACCCTTGCCACAGGTATCACACCAGGTGCGGAAACCGCTCTCGACGCCGATGGACACCTTTGACGCGGATGTGTGTGTATCCGATTCTTCGCGATGAATACTGATCAGATGACGGCCCAAGTCATGCTTGCGGCTGAAGGAGCGACCACACGCGCGGTGAGTACAGACGTAGGGCTTAAGGCGGTTGGGATCATGGGTCGCCATATGGGTCTTTAGATTATAGGCCCGAGCGAAAGCTGATATACTACATTTAGACAATGGAATTGTACGATGTATCAGAAGGGGACTGACCTCTGGGGCACACTGTGCACTTGTACTTCTTGCGAGGGTCGCCTTTGTGTTCCTCAGCAACCCGTGTATTGGATGGGACGATAGGGCTGGAAATGTGGGAAGGTGAAATGGTAGACGGCGCTGCAACAGGGGTGTTATATCCGAGGTGACTGTAGTAGTCAGAGGAGGCAGAGCTGCGCTTTGTGGATGGGCTGTAATCCGAGAAGCTTGTGCGAGAGATGTAGGGTTTCTCGAAGCTCTTGGCCGCGCCGTTAAGTGGCATAGCAGGACTGCGAGGTGGAGTGGGTGGCAAAGTGCCGAAAGACGTAGGATCTTCGATGACCGACTGTGAGCCAGCAAAGTCGTCAACGCGGATGCGCTGAAAGTCCATCTCTACGTCCAAGGGGAAGGAGTAAGTGGAAGCAGGAGGTGAGTTGTGGCTGAAGGGTTCAGAGTAGCAGGATAGCGTGTCCTGAGAAGAAGACTCTGAAGAAAAGGTAATGGCAGAACCAGGACCTTGGGTCGGAATGGTGAGGTTGTAGGCGCTATTAACTTGAGTCAACTCAAGCTGAAATGCGTTGAAGTCATGGTTTTGAGAAATGAGATCGAGGTCGTATTCAAAGGAATCGACAGAAGGAGCAACGGTATCGTGAAACGCGAAGTCCAAACCGAAAGACGGCTGCTTAGAGTCCGTTGGATAGAGGTCGAAGAGGGCAGGGTAATGCGAGGATTCGAACATTGCAGAATATAGCTGCGGAAGGGGGATTTAATAGGAGGGAAAGAGGGGAACAGAGCGCAAAGGCTGTGGATGACTTGTGCTCCATATACACCACGACTGCGCATGCTTAGGTAATCACTCTCTGTCATCACCATTATCCCATGACACCCTTCTCATGGGGCCGTCTGTCTCCGTTTGTCCTCAACGTGCCGCGATCATACGTGTCCTCCACGACTCTCGCCCACTGTTGATCGATCGTCCTTGCAAAAAGGTTACCAACTTTCCATGTCCTTCGGCGCCCTCGGCAGCCTTTATCCGCGTTTCCGTCGTGCCGTGCATCGCCGCCGGCAAATCATATTGTGTGCCCCACCTAGAACAGCTCCCTGTCTGGCCTGCCTAGCTCAATCGGATAGAGCGTCAGACTCTTATCTGCTTGGGATCTGAAGGCTGCGAGTTCGACCCTCGCGGTGGGCTACTTGTGGGAGGTCTTTCCGATAGTTTTTGTTACTTTCTTTTGGAGATCTAAGAAAAAGATAAAAGAAAAATTATCGTACTAGCCCACCGCGAGGGTCGAACTCGCAGCCTTCAGATTATCAATCCGATCACCCGGACCTCCGTAAAAGTCTGACGCTCTATCCGATTGAGCTAGGCGGGCGATGTTAACATAATTATTCGACGCATCCTGACAGGAATCTTCGCACAGTGTATTATGGCAAATACAGACAGACAAACATAAGTAGTACACCAAACTACAACACTATATATCAAACACCAACCCTACAGTAGAAAATGAGTTCAAATCATACGGTCAAATTAATCGCACCAACCTGTGAACGACTTTTTTCTATGGTCGAGTCACAACATCAGCATCCACATTTCTCAGGACAAGATAGCAACCAACTGACCTGGCCTGAGAACCGTATGATCTCTCTCTTCTCCATAACAAACAAAGTCCTTTCTAACGCATGACTCGAGTATCCCTGTTGTGTCACAAACTCCCGCACAAGGCTCTGATAACTCGTACTCCATCCCACAGGGAGTCGCCGGCGAAGCTCCCGCTCTATAAGCGTCATCTCTTCATTCAACTCTCCACGCGAAAGGCCATCGGCGGAACCAGCAGATACGGCATCCATAGTTGAGTATTTGAACAACCGAATGGCTTCCTCGACATGATGGTTTTGTACCACCGGAGACAACGTCATCTTGGCTAGAGACTCGGATATTCGAATGATGGCCTCGAGTTGACTGTAGTTCATGTAATGAGTGTCAGGTAATTAAGGCAATATATAGAGCTACTGACCGGACAGTGATCGGGATGGAGCTCCTTTCATCATTATCTCGCTCGACCTCTTGAACTTCCTTGCGCAAGCTCACAAAATGGCTGCTAAGCATCTCCTGTGCGTCAGGCGATAGGCGTGGCGCGCATTTACTGGGAGCATTATCAGGAATGTTGCATAAGAAAACCATTAGCAGGCCAAACCTTTTACAGTACGCAATGAATCTCTTCATTTTATCCAGACCCAGCTCGCCCACGTCTCCATTTTCCTCACCTCCTCGGTTCATATGAATGTTCATGACATGTCGTGCAATCGTCTGCGAGCGATCGTTGTAATTATCCACAAGCCAAAGCGTAGAAACAAACCTTGTCCCGTTGCTCATTATGTTCGTCCTTGACAATGAAAATCATGTCAAAACGAGATAGAATAGTGGTTTGAAAGTCTATATTCTGTATGGCTAATCAGCAGGCCCTAAAGAGTAGAAATGTATCTGTGCATACCTCCCCAGGGCTTCTTCCTTCATCGTATCTACCGAAGACGGGATTTGCGGCAGCTAGGACGCTGGTCCGTGAGTTCAGAACCGTCGTGATACCAGCCTTGGCTATTGAGATCGTCTGCTGTTCCATAGCCTCGTGGATGGCGACTCTGTCTTCGTCCCGCATCTTGTCAAACTCATCAATGCACACAACACCCGTGTCAGCAAGCACCATGGCGCCTCCTTCTAGATAAAACTCCCTCTAATGATGACCGTTAGATGACTGCATGACTGCGTATGAAGGTGATACACACTGAAACAGAATCACGTTGGACAGAGGCTGTTAGACCAGCTGCACTTGAGCCCTTTCCTGACGTGTACACAGCAATCGGAGCAACCTTTGTACACACTTCAATGCAAGTTCAGACGAAAAGAAGACGATTCACCTTTTCCACGAACTTCAACAGTTGACTCTTCGCTGTACCAGGATCACCGAGCAACAACACGTTGATGTCGCCCCGTAGCCTCATTCCATCTGGGAGTACCTTTCTAGACCCACCCAACAAAAGGCAGCTTATTGCCTTTTTGATGTCTGCAAACGAAAAAATAAGTATGAGGTGAGTGAGGTGCGGTAAACACAGACCAAGGCAGCCGTATATACTAGGAGCTACGCTTTTCGCGAACTGTTCGTAAAATCCTTCACTTCTCGCCATTTCCCCGAATTCCTCTTCTTCCGCGGGCGTAAATTGCACACCAAAGGGATTTGAGCCTGGCCCACCAGACGATGCAGAGGACATTTCAAGGTGAATAACACGGAGGTAAGGTTGGCGCAGTGCGGCTGCGCCTGCATTTTTCTATTGGTGATATTGTGAATAGCGTTAGTTGGAAATCTGAATGGAGACTAACGTTCTTCGCAGATTGAAAAGTGGAATAGATACCTGTGGCTACTATTCGGGATCCTGGGACGACTTTCCCCGTCAGGTACCTATCTGTAGAAAGGAGCATGTGCCTAGGAAGCTCTCCCACCGGGACCATGTCAGGCGCTTCTTGTAATTTGAGTGTCTGCTGATCAGCGAAAGTCGATTTGGAATGGATAATGAGGTAAGGGTCAAGAGGGCAGTCCTTTTTCTGCCCCTCCGGTTCTGGAGCATCGCAAATACGCGGAAGCCCTCTGTCTGACCCGCCTCCAACACCTCCCAGGCCACCCGTTGGATATACGATCTTTGTTGAGCGACACGCGCGGCATTGCAAGTGGAGTTTGGTTGCTCGGGAGGAGAGGATGGAGGCTGAAATGACAATTCCTGGAATGCGTACAAGTTTGTTCATAGTATTTGCTGTGAGATCGCGGAATTGTAGCATGTTAAGTCCCGACCGCATTGTGATTTGGACCTTGGGAATCGAGTCGGCCTCCGTTTCCGTGCGTTCTTCTGAGCCACCAGAGAGTGGGAAGAGAAGGGTGCGAGCTGTCTTGGTAGCTGCATTTTCAAACTGGAACAGAGCTTTAGAGCTAACACAGACACAGAACGTTATTTGTAGCGCGCACCAACGGCAGGACATCGGAGGGTCTGTCTTGAATGGCATGGGCTAGTTCGTCGTTGTAGAGACTGAGGTGTCGCAGGTCAACCTCTAGCAAATATTGCTTGAGAAGAAGATTCGCGCGTAATTGATCTCTTTAGGTGGTTGAGAAATAGTATTGCTGATTGTAAGAGACCAGGACTGACCTATAGATGAATTCGCCCCCGACGCGATACTGAAGCAGAAATTCGAGCAAAAGTTTCTCGGTTTCCGATGGAGATTCTGGTGACGTCCCCGAGGGGGTATCGTGGACAGAGACCGTGTAGACATTGTTCGCGTCGAAACCAGACATTGCAATTGTAATTAAGAGAGAGGAAGGTAGAAACGTGACGAACGACTAACGAGCTTTAGGGCCGGTCTTTACGTGTGTAACCTGGAAGATTGTAGTACTTACTTATGTTCTACATCCTACCATCTCACCCGTCCCTATCTTCTCCTGATCCCCTCAGTATTACAGACATCAACGATCCAACGATATGGCAGGTCATCACAGCTTCGATTGCCTCCTTTCGTGATAAGGCGTCCACTCTCTGGGATCTTCCCCTACTCATCGAAGACCTAGCTTATTCAATCCATGGAAAGGGTCAAGTAGACACCAGGTTTCTGCGCCACTACCTGACCAAAAATTACGATGATCCGTCAAATTTGGCGACTAAAACTATCCTCGAGGAGATTTTCGACTCCATACTGGCTCTTCCCACCTTATTCCCTGACAACGCGATTCCTTATCTCACGGACTTACATCCAGCAATAGAGCTGAGTCAAGCTCAGATCAAATCACTCGTAGCTCATCAGATCCTGGGAACCCTCAAGCCTCCTGAGGCTAATGACTGGGGATGCACATTCCTTTGTTGGTATACGGAGCCCCAGCCACTAGAACACGCTGTGCGGGGATACCTTGCGACAGTCTTTCATTTCTTTGAGCGCCCGAGCAACACCCGTAGACCCACTTTGTATGAGATTTGTTCAGTATCTGAATGCATTCCGTTGACCGCATCACCTACATGGAAAAGTTGCGACGCACCGGTGTTTGATCATCTCATCATCGAATCTACCTCGGCATCTACAGTGAGGTTCCCTCACGATTTTCTGAGGTGCATACTGGTGTCTTCCAACAAGTCACCTGGCTTTGGTCTGGCATGCACGCAGGAGGAGCTTATCACTGGAGCATGCCCTGCCCTTCTCCCGTTCGGTGCACTCCTTGTTTCACCTCCTGTCCCAGAGAACGCAGCGTTGTTGGCGCGGGGAGTCGTACCAATGGCTGCATGGGAAGGTGAAGGTAGAACTGCTCGATTGATCGAAAAGCTCGAATCCGAAACGGAATATACATTTCTTCTCATTGATGCCTTGGAGCTAGACAATGCCCCCGGCGACCTGGAAGGCCCTGTGAAGTTAATCGATCTGGATCCAGATCTTCTTTCACGCGAACTTCACAAGGCATACGCGGGTTTTTTAGCTCTGCGCACTCGTGACATTCACCAGATTGCCGCGCCTCTATGGGGAGCAGGAGCATTTTGTGGTGACCCTGTCGTCAAAACGCTCATCTTGGCTATGGCAGGTGCACTCACTGGAGTGACTGTTTGGCTTTCGGTGGACGCCACGCGGTCCCTTGCAACTCGAGGTACTGATTGTGATGCACCGTCGCAGCTGATAAGTGCTTTAACACGTTTAAAGGAGATGGGTGAACGTTGGACAGTGCATGATGTTTGGGGATCTCTAATGACTGAACAAGCCCGAGGTTGTCTTGGTGGGCTGGATTTGGTCAATATGCTTTCTGATATGCTTGGTTCGCGCAAGATCTATTGATTTGACACGCTGCCTACAGTCTCTGAGATGCTGACTATCGATTGCGTCGTAAATTAAAAGGCATGGATAATATTTATTTTCGCGTTGCCCCTATGTCCACCCGAGCAACTGCAGTTGGGCGGTCGTTTTAAAACTTCACTCGGGAACCTGCAGATGAAGCTTCAGTTATTGATGTGAAGACAGGTTTAACTCTCGATCAGGAGTCTCAGTGAACAGGCTAGTAGATAGAATCTGGAAATCAAAATACCAACCCCCTCTTGATATCACGAGAGGATCCGCTCGGATCCGACTAACGTTTTTGTGCCTTGTCAGGATATTAATGCAAGTCGTCTAGGAGGTAGAGGCAGCAACTAGAATACAAACTGTTTCACTTGTAAGGAAGCCACACACAAGTGCCGTGATATTAATGGTGGCGGTCCCATTCACCGGGTCCCCCCTGTCTACCACCACCTCTTCTTCGAGCTCCTGGACCTCTATCATCTCGGCTAGCCGTCATCACAAGATGTTTATCTACGAGCTATCACAGAAAGAAGTTATTCAACGACGTCATTCAGAAACGAAATGATCGTACATCATTCAAGATATTGGCTGATTTTGTTAACGATGATAAGAAAGCGGTCAATTGGACGTCCTCGTACTCCTATCAGACATTTGTTGTAAAACAATTTAAAAAATATGAGTGAAGGAGACAACGTACTGTCTCGAACTCTTCACGAAACGCTTTGTTTTCTGTAGCCGGCAACGACGCGATCAGGGCTGTGAGAGCACGAAGCGTGGCATGATCTTTCGGAGCTTGATCTTTGGGAGTTGTGAGAACAGAAGGAATGACTTGGTGGTAAACATACCTGCAATTACACCTGAAACATACTTCACGAGCAGCAAGATACGTTCGTGCAGCATTTTGACCGCAGATCGCTGCGTTTGGAGATGCGATTCCACTGAAAACAATATCAGACGGCCCACGACCTTGAACGAGCAATGGGGACTTGCAGCTAGTTCCACTCCCACCGCCTCGTGCTGTCCAGTCTACAGCAATCCGCTCCGCTTCGCCTGTTTCAACGTTGTATGCTGCTTCAATGAACACCGAACGCGATTTACGATCTCGTATCTCGACCGAAGGTTCATATGCCTTAAATGGCAACGTTTGTGCATTCACAGATGTGGTAATTAGGTTGGCATTGGGCTGGAGAAGTAGAAGCAGAGGGGTCGAGCAGTAGCCTGTAAACTACTGGCCTTGAGGTAAAGGAAAGACAGAGATAACAGGGCTAACTTGCCTGATCGTGCAGGGCTATATGACGAGCGGTCGGGTGCGGTGCAACGGTGTACCAGCCGATGAACTCAAGCGAAGGGAATACCTGCTTATCTGCATAGGATATAACGAGTACGGTTTGAGACTCAAAAAGGGACTTACACTGGTCACGGCGGGAAACCAGAAATCCGTGATCCACCGCCTGTCCGTCGCCCTCGGTCGCCAATTCAAAAGTGTTTACTATCTCGACTTCTCGGCCATTCTGTGTTCCCAAAAGTGCTCCCAGAACTAAGAATGATGTAACACAAATCACCAGTAGGAGTTGTAAGGATCGTACCAAATGGAGAAGTGCTGTTAGTTTGCAGTTTCAATCTTGTTAGATGTTCAGATATGTTCAAGATCGGTAGTGGGTGCCTACATCCGGTTTTAGTGCGCGCACAATTATTACCGAGAGGGATGCTCACAGAGATAACGACAAACCAGAAGTTGTCGAAGATGAAAGGACCACGGAAGTATCGTCGGTTTCCATTGCGCTCATCTTGAATCGCGGTAGTTCTGGGCAGGGTGTCAATACCGCGACAGTCACGTGAACGAAATAGCTCTACTCAACAACGCGGTAGTTGTGTCAAAATATACGTATGGGGCATGATAGACAAATGGTAGTAGCATATGCTGTATCTAGATATTATATAGATTCTGCAACGCGTGGGGTCATGATGCCGTATATTAATATGTCAGACTCCCTTGGCTGGACGCTTGAGGCATACATCCTGAGAAATAGGAAATGGCAGTCGGACAGGTCACTGGCCAACTGCCCGAGAGAAGTGGTTGCTGGTCTCCTTTTTACCAGCATCCCCTAAGACACTGTTCATCCTCCTTCTTGGACTCGACTGATCATCTGTGGAGGGACCATCACGAGTGGATGGCCGTCTCACGTTGGACTTGAATTTCTGCCATAACCCGGCCTGACTTGCCGAGGATGACAAAGGTCTCCGACCTGGAGAAGAAGAAATTGACGTAGCGGGGAAGACACG
>QFEU01025080.1:0-11158 GCA_003316345.1 Tricholoma terreum
TTCTGCAACATATCAGGTACAATGAAGAATCGCACCATACTTCCTCGAATATATACTTGATCTAACTGTGATACACGTCCATCACGACCAGTGACAGTGATCTCCTTCAAAGAGATGTTAAGATTGTCCTCAGCTGTGCAAAAGACAGATCAGTCGCTATGTACGCGGAAAAAGAATAGTATGCACCTTCCGCAAGCTTTCCACGATAAAGTTGACCTGTCTTGAGCTCGACTGTGATGGTGTGACCCAGCGATTCATGCAGCAGCTTGACAGGGACACCGAGACCAGTGTTCGCCATCGTAGTTTAGAGGGAAAGTTACAATTTGTGCAAGTTTGAGATGGATGAACTCGTTAATCGTGCTTACTAACACGTACTGCGTGGTGGAAAATTTTGTAGACTGGGGGTATAACTGATTGCTTTTGTACTCAAAACATCTCTGAATTGCTGAGTAGGGCATGAATTCCACGGATGGTGGGGGATAGATATACAGAAGTGTCCTTGATTTAAAAGTCAAGAGTGAACAGGGTGGAAGGCTTTCAAGTTAGGATTTTTCCTCCAGATCAGCAAGGAACGCGAGCCAGGTCTTTTTATCAATAACACCTTCGTCTACAACGACGAGTAAATACAATTTAATAACCAGGTTGGAGGCACTCACAGAAACCTTCAGTATCAGTCACAACAACATATCTCGCACCGAGTTTGACGAAGAATTGATGAATCATCTCCAACGGAGAGTTTGATTGGACCGTTAGTGGTGCCTAAGGCATGTTTTAGTCCACATGCGCTTATTTTAGAGCTCGAACTTACCTGGTCCATGAAAGCACTGAAATCATAGCGGTTCTCAGTATGATGGGCGCCGTTGTCCTCCAACGACGACAAGGTCGACACCGAGGATGTCAAAATTCCACGAGAATAATTTGCGTGGAAATGAACTTCATCTTCAGCTTCATCAGGTGCAATACCTGCAATCGTAGTCCAGGAATCAGATGCAGAAAGCAGTACATGAAGCTTACTCAGAGCGTGGTCTAATTCGTTAGCACCAATATATCCCAGCATTCTGTACCCGCCCTCACTGTTGTCTGCTCTCAGGATCGGAAATCCACTATCATCGTTGCCAGACGCCATCAACGTGAACAGTTGATCTCGCAGGCTCTTCACTGTATTTTGCTCGTCTAGCCTGATTACTTCGACATCACAAGACATCTAAAGGAAAGCAAATAAATGAGGATACCATCTCAGAGGCCGTTCAGAACATGCAGAACATACCACGTCACTGATTTGGAGGTTTTCCCAAAGGTACTCGTGCTTGGTATCGAGATAGGGTAATTGATTGAGTTCAATGACGAGATCATAGATGCCTTTAGGCTCCAGTGCATCTGCGACAGTCTTGGCCACAAGGACTGACAACATTACAGGAACAGCGTAGGTCAGCGTATCCGTTAGCTCAAACATAATGACGGCCAAGGACACGGTCGTCCGCTTTGACGATCATTCAGAATCACCCCAAACGCAATATAAGGGTGCTCACCGTCACCCCTGACAAGGTAGCCGCCGCACCAACCATGGCATATAGGCCTGGGATGATACCTGTGCTCATGTCATTATACGGCCCGAAAGACGATCGACAAAGATGCTCACAATCCAAATCACCCTGACAAGCTTGGAACAACTTGGATTCTGGGATCTGGTATTGCAGCCATCGCATAATTATGCCGAGAACCCTACCCGCGCATGCGCCGACTCCTAATGACGGTATGAAGATACCTGCAGGAACTTTAATTCCAAAGGTGACGACTGTCAGACCAGCTTTGACGACCATTGCCACAAGGATTGCACGAATAACTGGCCAGATATTCCTAAATGTGCTAGGGTCCAGAACGCATAAGCTCGAGTGAGCGTTTCCAGATCCCTTGCGGCATTCAGAGAATAGAGTGTAGACAAGCTCCGTGCCGCCCATATGGGTATATGGGTTCAGAAAACACAATACCGTTGTAAGTAGAGTAATCTAAAACAAGATCTCAGCTGTATAAGCAGGTAATCCGGAATAGTACCTTACGAGGACAACTTCTAGGATTGGATGCGACTTGAGCCAGGTTTTGTTGCGGACATTTTTGCTCCAACTGTGGTTCAGTTTGGAGAAGTAGGCACCATAAACACCCTTACAGAGGGATCTCAAAATTTATGCACCGGTGGGAGAAGAAAGAACTCACTCCGAACACGCCAAGGACCAGGAATGGAAGCAAGTCATCCGCATGCCAATCCTGGCAAAAATAATTGACTTTCCCGACAACAGAGGACGAAACACGCTCACCTTATCATAAGTAACTTGAAAGAGCACTAATTTTCCCGTGCCAAAAGGATCCAACATCTTCAGAGTTATGGCCGCAATCATCGCGCAGAAGAAGCTACCAGAAAAGGAGTTGATTTACGACAGCGTATCAGCATAATGAACGAACCTCCTCCACATGACCTAGAGTGGAATTGACTTGGCTGGGCAAGCTCAGCAATAAGATTTGTACTCACCTTCGGAGGAAAGAAATACGAAACTTCCTCTAGACTGAATAGTGTTCCTCCTATGGGAGCTCCGAATGCCACAGCGACTCCTGCCGCGCATGCCGCACTGAGAATCTCGCGACGTTTTGCTGTCATGCAGACAATGAGGATTAAAATGATTTCAAACTAAGATCCTACCTTCGTTGTTCTCGTATTTACTAAAGAACCGACTGACGATGTTTCCAATACAGCTAGCAATATGCACAAATGGGCCTTCTTTTCCAAGAGACAGACCAGAGGCAACAGCAAGTGCCAAACCGGTACATTTCGTGAACAAGGTCCGACCTCCGAGGTACCCATGGATAACAAACCCTTGGAAATATGACCGGATGGTTGACGCTTGAGCACGCAAGAATCAAAGAAATTCATACTCACCAGAAAGAATGGTTTTGATTTCTGGAATCCCACTGCCAGCAGCCTGGTGACGAAGTTAAGCAGAGGCCGACAAGGATAATCCAACGTACATACGTAGTACATCACTTTCCTCTTGGGCGCAACCTCCGTTGCTTTGGAGTTATCGTCAGCAATGGCGAGATGGGGTGCAAAGATACTAGATTCCTTGCGAGTGCTGAATGTGGTGGAGTCCGTGAGATAAATGGTAAGGAGAGATGATATGAAAGCAAGCGTGACCTAGTGATAAAAACAGAGTAACTACTGAATGAGGCCCGCTTCAGACAGAAGACAAAACCTACCGCAATGAGAGCATATGATATATATTTCACGATATCCTCACCCACACTTCCTTTGGTTTGCAAAACTACATCAGCCCATGTTCTCCAGTTAGGGCAGTCATCCTCCTGCATATAGGCACTCATCGTGCCAGGGAATTGATGAATTCCCGAGAAACTTGGGCAGCAGAACCTTTTTGCCTTCCACCACGCATTGCGACAGTATCCGTCCTTGGTATCGAATAACCACAGCTCACTGCGAACAATGAGGAACGCCAGAACAGCCGTAAGGACGCCGACGATTGTCACAACAAGCCATCCCAGGCTTTTATCGATAATCAAACGTGCACGAGCCCGGACGGATGTGCCCCTTCTCAGCCGTGCGAACCGTACCGAATCTTTGATGGCATCATGCAACCAGTCGACAGATGAGAATGATGAATACCACACTCGTATACCATTTATTCTGGCGTCGGCATCCGTTTGTGCGTCGTCTTTATGATGCAGCGGAGCATCATAAGCTGGAATCGAGCGTTGGGTGCTTAATCGGGAAAAGGTGAGGTCACGAAATGCAGAACCAGGGGTTGAAGGATTAGATATCGCCCTGCTGCTGCGTAGAAAGGTGGGACTTGGAAGTGATAACACTCGACCAGTGGGAATATTAAGGGATGGTTTGTTGAACAACTTGCGACGACGCGTCGCAGGAATCGTGCCATACGATGAGGCTCTGTCCTTTGGGTTTAAAGTGGTATGTTCTCCAGGGGATACATCCGGGCTCGTGTCATCGAGGTTGTCAGGCATTTGTCCGACGGTGGTACTGCTGCCTATTCGGAGGAGTCTTTCGCGTCGCCAGGTCGTAGACGACGGCTCACTTGGACTTGTTGCACCTAGTGCAGCTGCGTTTGGGGGCATTATGATCAGCCACGGCGCTCGGTTTAATGTCCAAGAAGGGGCTGCAAGGGCGACTATCCACGCATCTAATTGGCTGGTTGAGCGTTCAAGGCTGGCAGTGGAAATGGTACAAATTAGGAAATGTTTTCCCGTGAATATCATACACTTATGTAAAGTATTTTGATGAATCTTATATTAAGTACTTGCACCAAATTCAAAGAATGAACACTAGAGGTATAGTAAAACTTACTTCAAGTCTAGTACGTAGAGTATCAAAGCAAGATGAAGCCAAAACCTCCACTCATTAACCATTGATTGTCACGTCCGTACCGTTACTCGATGGTTCAGGCACAGAGTCCACTGGTGTTGCAGAGCTGCTCCTCGCCATCAAAGAATTCAAAACTGTCGCTAAACCACTCATTTGGACAGGTTGTAGCAAAGAAACATTGATTTCGAGACTGAGCATCGAACCATTCGAAGTTGATCCACGAAGGACAGCAGGTGGTTGTGGATGGCCATCCGGTGGTAGCGACGCAATGGGAACAGGGATGATACCAAGAGCATGCAAAGCTGGTAGCGACGCAACAGGTAACTGCACGGGGATGGCTCCACTTGGCACATATGGTGTATATGTGGAAGGAGTCGCGGGGGTTGTAGAACTTGGCTGGACCTGAGCACCATACGCCTGCGTATACGCATACGGATAGCCACGATAGTACTGCGGCTGTACATTTGTGTTTGAGCCTGGTGGCCTGGGCGCGTAATAAACCATCCTCGCAGAACTGGCAGCGATCCGCTTTTCTCTTTCGATACGTTCCGACTCTGCGCGAAGTGTTCGGAGTTCATTACTCAGGGACGTCGTTTCAACCCGATCCGCATCCAGCACCGCCTGCGTAATCATCAGAGCCTGGTCATCAGGTGCTGACCGCTGTGAAGAGAATATTTGAACCGCCTCCGAGTGAACAATCGAATGATGTTCACCTTGCCTGACCGAATTTTAACTCTTTGCAATCTGTCATGAAGTGCCGCCTTCCTTCTGTAACAATCCAGGGCAAATCTAGTTTCTGTGATTGCTATTGGAGCGACAGCTTAGCAACAGACGTGGAGACTCACCTAAAATTTCTGTCTTCAAGTCGTCTTCAGTAGCTTTCCCTTTCCCCTTTCGCTTGCTTGTCACAAGCTCCAAATCCTCCTTGGGCTGTTGAAACACATGATATGGCAATAGCCTCGCGACTACGTCGTGAACGTCTGAGAATGGCGCGTCTACATTAGGAGACAGGACGGCTGAATGGTCAGACGCGAGGCGAGACGCGAATCTAGAATTATAGACAAACAAAGTGAGAGATACTATGCTGCTGAACAAGTCACATTAACCTCGCTTTTGTATTTCTTATTATAGTTTGCTCTTCCAATGTCCTGTTGGCCGCCCTTTTCGAAGAAGAAGCGTTATGCGAGGGATGACGAGCATTTGTGAGGGAAAGAGTTTGGCCGGTCAGCGACGATGATGATGGTAAAGCACCAGATGACGAAAAACTATTGGCAGTGGCAGGTTTGAAAGAAATAGGCCGATCACCAGCAAGATCGATAGAATTGGATGAGGACTGAAGAAGGAAAGACGAGCCAAAGGCACTCGACATTTCTGCTTGATTTGTTATGGTTTGGGCATGTGGAAGCTCGTGACCAACAAGCGCCTCTTCAGGGCTGGCAGTGCCAGTACTGTTCTCTACACTCAAGTTAACGCAAGTCTACACCAGCAGCGATTATTAGTCAGAATACATAGTAGATAACCATCACTCGGTAGCCATTTCCACCCCAGTCGGCTCGGTGGTTGTGTTGGTAACAGTCTGTGCCAGTTCTGCTTCTTTCAGAGCCTTGGTTTGGATGGCTGCTTTGACGCTTTTGAGCAATTCTGATGCACGGGCAACATCTTCTGCGTTACTTCCCGCAACTTGCTCTAGATACTCTCGTGCAAGGTTTAGATCTCCTTCAGGGATTCGCATATGGTATTCGGCGACTTCTAGACTTGACTTTGCATAGTCTGCAATTGGGCGAACTGATGTCAGAGAGGTGTCAGCATTTTATCAATAAGGAACCGGAATGTGACTCAAACGGTCAGCCTGGCAAATTTCTACCACTTTTCTATGGTAAGCCACCGCCTCGGCAGGTTCTTCAAGGAGACGATGCAGTCTGGCCAACTTCAGATTGATAGTAATATCATGTGGATCCGCAGGTATTAGAGCACGTTTGAGGCATTCAACTGCTTCCCTGAGTCTGGTCAGCCAGGGCAATCAAATTATTACCAAGGCCGTTGAGCAAGGAAAGGACAGTTTCGCACCGGCCGATCTCTTCGTAACACATTCCTTGGGCTTGCCATAAACGGACGTCATATGGTCTAATCAACAAAAATCAAGTCAAAGCAAGATATTACGGACGTAAAGGTACCTTAGAGCTGTGGCATGTTGATAATAATGCAGTGCATAGTGATGCATACTTAGAAGTTCGTAAGCTTGTCCAAGACCATACCATGCCCGGTAATCTTTGCGATTCACATCTGGGACACAGAAGGTAAATTGGCATATAGAGACCGTATTGATAACAAAAAATAGCATACCCACGGCCCGACGGTAAGCTTCGATGGCTGCGTGCGAGTTCTTCATTTCAACGTATTCGTGCCCCATCAGTGTCCAAGCAGAGAGATAGGTACGGTCAAGTTGTGTGGCTCGTCTGAAATACTTGACTGCTTTCTCATGTTCAGCCCGGAGTGAGTAGTGGTTTCCTGCACATCAAACAGTTTATTGTCAGAAAACTTGACGAAATCAGAACGCACCTACGAGACAGCATATTTCAGGCCGATCGTTATCCAACCCAAGAAACTCATGGGCTAGCCGTGACAACTTAAGTCTGTTTTCGGTGACATACAGGATGTTGGAAAAGACGTCGATATCGTCGATGCGATATGGGTCTCGGAGAAAGATATCTTCGAACTGGTTTTCAGCTTGACCAAAGTCTGTAAGCACTTGTTAGTAGTGACAAGCTGATCCGAGCAGGAGATGACTGCCATGGAGGTGGTAAAGAACACAGGCGCGCAGGCTCATGATCCAAAGGCTTCTCGGGAAGAAGTCTTTGCTCAAGAGTCGGCCACAGAGACCGAGTTCGTGTTCTGATGGGTTATGGAGTTCGTTTAATGTCTTGATTTGAAACATCTGTACCAACGGATGAGTTGGTGGCAGGGGGATAAACTGAAGAAGAGACGAAAGCTACACGACTTGGTCAGTACATTTCTGTAAACTCAACTAGAGACTACCTCTTCCCCATCGCCAATACAACCTCCAAGAAGCGTCCATGCTGACCAATTCCATGGGAATCCCGCTATTGACAAGAGAGCACTCTCGATTGCTTCCTCACGCCGTGAAAGTCGCGACAAAAATAATGCCTTTCTAGTACTCGATTTAGCGAATAATGGGAGATTCCGGTATCGCTACCCACAAGAACAGTAGCCATGGATCTGTGGCATTTCGTACCAACTCCAAAAATTCGTTTAACATCGGGTTCACTGGCACTGGAGGTTGGTGGCGATTGTCTGAGAAATACAGAGTAAGAGGGCACGGGGTTGAAGAATAAGAAACCACCCACTATCGAGTTTGTGCCAATCGCGTTGGGCATTTTTTTCACTTGCCTCCAGATCGTGATGGGTTATGTATATGACTCCGGGGGAGAAACCAGTACAACTTACAATAAACTGACTGTAGATACTCAAGAAACGCGCTTTAGAGCTGCTACAGCCTCGCAGTACGTGAACGGCACGCCTAAATTCTCGTGCCTGAAAGCAAGCGCGAGCGTTTACAAGGATATCCTCTTCTTGAAATTCAAGGTCGGTCTCCATCGCACGGATATCCACAGACTGTGTATGCAACAAGGGTGCGTGGGGATGGCGTGCAGGAGTAATGGGGATTGATGCTTGTGTCAAGGGCTGCGTAGGGACGGGAGATTCCTCAAAATGCGCCGAGGGAGGAGACCGAGCCCTTGCAGGAGTAGAGGTTGAGAATGCTGATGTTTGAGGGGGTGCAGACTGCGCCGCGCTCCGTTTCTGAGCAGGGATTGATAGATACAACTCTGATGCCCTGAAGAGACGGCTCGAGATCGGGGTTCTGTACGGATCGACGGAAACACTGCGTACCATTTGGACGCGACAGATAATCCTCTCTCCGAACATTCTTTGACAGCATTTCGGAGATCTAGCGCCATGTGTGAGTCTAGAGGTGTGACTGTAGCCATGTATGAAGCAAAGGAGGCTTTCGATATGGCAGCCTTGTTCAGTACATCACGCGATCACCACTTCCGAATCCAAGATTTCGTCAGTGTTCTCGACATTGTTGTAATATCCTGGAAGACTAAACTCAAGTTGCAGATGCTGGCCTATTATCTTTTATTTCTTACAGTCTTGGCTCTCCTGCGCCTCTATCTGATCATGCCAGGGGCACGCATAGTTCGATCAAAGGCAAGGACACTGCCAACCTGCAGTCTTGCGGTGCTTCTGGGTTCTGGTACGGAATTCCAGTAAATCAAGACACCGAACCGCGGATCCATATTTTCTCTAGGCGGCCACACAAGCGAAATGTTGAAGCTTCTCTCCTCTGTTGACTTTTCCCGATATACCCCGCGCACTTACATCCTCAGCGAAGGCGATCATCTCAGCGCACAGAAAGCTATTGCTTTGGAGTTAGAAAAGGTCGCTGAGGGTACATCTCATGTATGTTCTTTACAATGTGGACGGCCAGCTTTCCATTGACACCGTCAGAGTGATCGTGACCGCAATCCATATACCATATTGACCATCCCACGTGCGCGAAGAGTTCACCAATCCCTTGTCTCGACACCTCCTACTGCACTTCGCTCGCTAGTAGCGTGTCTCTATCATGTGACGATTTCTCCTTGGAAAAACGGGGCTCAGACCACCTTTGCAGATGTTCTTCTGCTCAATGGCCCGGGTACTTGCCTTATGCTGTGTATTGCAGTTTACGTCAATAAAGTAAGTCTTGGAAATCTCGGCTTCTACTCAAAGTACATTATGCCTAATAGTTCCTCGGACTGCCTGCGCCCAAACTTATCTACGTTGAGTCATTTGCTCGCGTTCAGAAGCTTTCGATTTCAGGAAGACTTCTTCGTCCTTGGGTAGACAGGTGAACGCCAAAATATATCATGAGGAGTCCAGTTCTCATCTGTATCAACTACTTAGGTTTGTTATCCAGTGGCCAGAATTACTACGAGACCATGGTCGAGGAGAATGCCGCGGTTGGCTAGTATGAATATCTTAGAGGTAGGAACTTGTACAAAAATGCCAAAGAATAGCTGCGAGATGGACCAGTTCTGGCCGAAACCCAATTCTTAAACAAACTGAAGGCTATTCCAAAGAGATATGGCCGTCACACGGAGAGATCAGCCCGAGAGTCAGCTGGGAAGCAAGGTGAGGAACCACGGATGCATCGCGATCTGATAGTGATCAGAGACTTACTGCGGCACTCTCACTCCAGTACCCGTGAGCTTCTGAGTCCCTCCACCTCCATCACGATTCTTAGTTAACTTAAAGTGTGCAGTGCCATAACACGGAACGCAGTCTTATCTATAGAGGTCAGAACTTCCATAGCTCATGGTATGAATCCACTATGTGTGGTGTAACTGCCGGGGCCCGACGATCATTCAGTCTAATTTCAAAAAACCGTTCATGACGACGGCTCGATGCACGCTGTTGACATCTATCTCCACATTCAAGTTACAGAACAAGTAACCTCACAGCGTTATTTGTATATGATATATGGGGCGCCTACGAACGAGTCTCCTACCGCAGTCTTCCGCAGCAGAAAGCCAAGTAACTCACTTGCCAATGCTGTCCGGCAGTGACATACAAATGGATGCGTTTCTGTTGGGCATGTCCCACCTTCCTTGCTACATCATACCGATGCTGGAAGCCATGTTCTCATCTGACTGGGCTAGCTGGAAACAACTGCCCATCATTCTCCCAACTGTAGCTGTTGTGTTATTGGCTGCCATCACCTCCCTGTATCCTCGCATAGTCGCTCTTCTTTCTACATGGTCTTTTTACACCAAGCGACATGATTTCTTGTGGTCAAACTTCAGGAGGACGGAAGATAATTTCTTTTCTTTCCCAGTCCTCCAGGTGCGTTATCTATCGTGTTTCATCATGTACTTGATACATGTTGTTTTCAGCACTCTGTGACGGCCGTTAAAGGCGAAGATGCGCGAAAGCTATTCTTTGATAATCGAAGCCTCAGTTTTAAAGAAGGATACAAGATTGCCACAGGAGCGGTATGCCACATATGCATCATGGTCCCCTCGATGCTAAGGATGCATTATAGGTCCCTAAATTAGATGAAATCGATGTGACCTTTGAAGGCCAGGGGGATGTTTCATTTTTTAACAGGCACCTCGCTATTCTACTTCGCAAGGATCGACTGTCAGACGGTAAATTATTTTTCTTCCCCTTAGGTTCACCTTCATCTTCTTCCTGTAGTCATTCCTATCCTTTTCAATGACATACAACAGCGGATGGAAGGCTGGGGAGAGGGGGGGAGATTTGACCCTTTCAACAATATATATGATGTACGCCACTAATCACACTAACTCATTCTAACGGCTTTAACTTGTCCGGCAGCTGATCTTTCAACTGACCGTTCGCCTGGTTACGTGCAATGAACTCTCGAGCGACGTTGGCGCCATGAATAGACTGCACCACAATTATCGGATCCTGGAAGAGGTTTCTGGCACCCCGACATCTGTCCTATTACCCTGGTTCCCCGGACCTGGCAAACGGAACAAAGAGATCGCTATGAGGAATCTGTTTTCGATGCTTGATGGATACGTGGAGAAGCGCAAAGGGGCTTCCGTTCCGACTCCGGACGCGATCGACGTGTTGTTAGGACAAGGACTACGCAATGAAGAAATTATTGGTGTATGTCATGCACTGCATCTCAACCCACAACCAACCATTCATTCGTTTCCAGTTCATTACCAGCTTTGTCTTCGTGGG
>QFEU01025261.1:0-15462 GCA_003316345.1 Tricholoma terreum
TGTGTCCAGCTGGAGTCGCGAAGAACTTTGTGATGTTTTTGATGTCCTCGAAAGATCATCGTGGGAACCGCGACCACCCCCAAGTGAAAGCTTAGAGATCATCTTCTGCAGGCGCCTTGACCCCTTGGATTTCCCAGGTTCTCCTCCAGGAAACCCGGCTGGAATCGAACCCGACGTGCCCCCTGCGGTGGTATCTGGCGGGCCCTGGGCGAGAAAGTCCATCAACTCCCTTGTACTAGCAGAGACTGCAGTCTGCCTGGGGTGCCCAGGTGATGACACGACATCCATCCGCTTCACTTGCGGTGGTGATGGTACAACGTTCTCATCTTCCGACTCTCCCATTATTTCGTCTAAATCCATTGACTCCAGATTCCGCTGAACAGCGCGAGTCCGAGGAGGGAATTGATCGTGTCCCTGTCCCTTAGCCATGGGGTGGTTATGATCCTGCGTCTTGACAGGCGCTGATGCACCTGAAGCTATTGCAACCGGAGGCGTTGTGGTACGAGAGAACTTCATCAAAACCCGCGGCGTAACACCAGACGTCGAAACCGCACGAACACGGCTGGAAGATGATGCGAATGACTTCGGTGGATTGCTAACACTAGCCTGCCGGGTGCGCGATGGCTTTACGGTGCTTTCCTCGTCGTCTTCTTTGATAGAGTCAGGTAACCGACGAGGAGACCCTCGCGGTGGCACGATAGAAATATCAGATGGGGAATTTGAGGTCAAAAGAACAGGGCGGTTACTCCGTTGGTCCTTCTCTTGTTTGTATGCCTTTAGACGAAGTTTAAATTTTAAAGAGTGCGGCTGATTAAGCGGATATTTTTTACCTCCATAGTTTTTAGCCGATCAGGGGTGAGGGAGACTTTGACGGTAGCCGAAGAACGCATCAAATCATCGAATTCTTGCTGCATCGCTTCGTCCTGCACATGTTTAGACTGTAATTTCACCGAAACATTGATGGAGCATACCTCAATTGCCGTGGAGTCCTGCACCAAGGAACCCGAGCTCTGTCTTGCGATTTCAGAGTCGGACTTCTTATGGCTAACCTGGCTTGGGTCTATATCACGGTCGGTCGAAGTTCTGCTATTAGCCATGAACATCTTCAAGGCGATTGAGGATCTGGAGCCCTGAACGGAGGCAGGTGTGGACCCAGCGGTCGTAGCCATCCCCGATTCTGATGAAAGACGAGACCGTTGGGGCGGGCCATCCTTGGAATTTGACAGATCTTGATGGGTAGAAGACCCCAGGTACTTATCATTCCGTGAGAAAGATTTGCTTCTTCGGCTGTGAGGGCCTTTAGACAGCTCCTCTATCTGTTCATACACTGACCAGTCGTGAATACATCCCGAACAAACGAAGCCAAGTGTTGAATTAACGTACCTTTCATGGTCTTGAAAAAATGATAAATTGCATGATCTTCACAAAGGGCAACGAAAAGATCATTGGCCGTCGCAGTAGTGCGGCTGCCATCGCGGGAAGCGACGCGCCCAACATTAGACAATATATGTCTATGTCTAGTGTAAATATCGAGAAGATAGAATGGGACCTTGATACGTACTCGCACATAGCCCTGTAGTGGCCAGTCAGAGGACAGAAAAAGACGCATAGTTATGACGTACTCTAGAATGGCAGTGAGATACAATGCAGCAGGAGCAACTAGCGTTGTCTTTGTCGGAACGCCACCCCCAGAGAGGATTCTGTCATTGATACGCCCCTCTGACCCAGGATCTTCGTCTGTCTCGTTTAAAGTGGAGTACGCTTCGCATTTGAGCCGAAGTAGCTGAAAGCAAGATTGAACCTCGTGAACAATCATGAGGGATGATCCGAACCTCAAACGCCCACTGCAGTTGGAACGTCTTCGCATCATCTTCAAGAACCCTAGCGTCCGCATGGCCAGTTCGATCCCAATACGCTCTCAGCTCGACTTCGGCTTCTAAGAGCGCTTCTTTGCCAAGGGTAGTGGGAAGCAAGCTGAGCAGGCTCGCGCGTAACTTGTCCGTAGAAAGGGAACATGCTGTGCTGAGGATGCTGTAGAGGAATTCATCGAGTAGAACATTGATTGAGCGCAGCGCCTCGACTTTCAGCTTGATTGGACGTATGTCGGAAAGAATAACGTCGGCCGAGTGAGCGGAAATGTAAGAGGGCCCTACAAGGACAGTTATCACAATGAGAGCTAAGGAAGATATGAGAGTTACCTCCGGCGTCAGCGACAAGCATAGTCGGTTGGTCACTGGTTAAAACTGAGATTTGTTTGTAGAGACGGCCAAATGCGGATGTCATCAACTGCCACTGAAATTTCATCTAAGTACTATAGAATAGATTGTTCAAGTCGCTACACCAAATTCCCGTATGACAATTTAACACCCCCTCAATATGGTCCCCACAACCCGGCTGAATTTGATTCCGATATCTCACCCGACGAGTCCTCTTCGCTCTTGCTATCTTGCCAAAGGACCATACCATCATTAGCCATTTCTGAGACCTCTCCCGAATCGAGATCATCCAGGCTTCGTATCTTTGACGGTTGAGATCGGGCCGATGAATACTGTACTGATGGAAACGTCAAAAAGTCGTAAGGCTGATTCCCAGCTCGCTCCTCTGTCCCATTAGCTGATTGCAGAGGTTGGGCTGCGTTGTACCGCCTGATACCAAGGTTGACAGGTCCTGCGATCTTCCGTAACACCTGTCCATGTCAGCTGAGCATGCAATATGCCATTCAAATGGCACCAGCTCACCCATGGACCCAGAAAGGTATGCCTTTCCTTTGGTATCGAAGGCTGTTGAACTTGCCTAGCCTCAACCATATACGACGGGAGAATATGGGGAGCCGCCGGAAGTGGACCTAATTTAGGAGCAAAAAATGTGGCCGGGGGTTTGGGAGAATCACGCCTATGCGCTGCTACATGATGCCTCACAAGCTGACTCGGATTGCGGAAGGACTCATCACAGTCTATAGGATGGTCAATGCTCGACGCACTCGTTGAGCAATCATGCAACCATCACTCACCCTTATAGCCGCAAGACAATGGTATTGTCGCATGGCTTCGAAGGTGAATGAAAAGTTTTTTCGCATTGGGAAGGCGCTTTCCACATTGTTGCCACAGACACACAAAAGAGTTCTGTGATATAGTTAAGAACGTGCGGGGGTAGAGTCAAACAGAAAATGATCCACCTTAGATGACTTCCGTGGTCTGTGCTCCAGAGCAAAATGTTTTACCAGCTTTGCCGCGGAGTCCATAACAACGCCACATCCACTCCATTTACAAGGTCGTTCCGAGATCCTAGAGCACGATAACAGTATCGCTTCCCGTTCCGCATCGTCTGGAGAGTTCATTCTATTGAAAGGTAAAAAAGGAGCTGAGGATATACACACCAGTCACGAAGTCAAAGCTGGCTGGATCAGCGTAATTAATGTCTTTGATAAATTCATTGCTCAGTCACAACAATCTTTGTCGGCACGACAGACCCATACCTGGCTCCTCCAAAAGTCTAGATGAAGACCTTTGCTCCGATCCGAAACCATATTTTTCTAGCACTCGTGGTTTTCGCCCCTCTAACTGTTTCGCCTTATATATCCTAAGATATTCGGGCCGCCGAGGCACAAGAACATAGGGCTTCAATATAGTGGTTTTCATGTGTCTACCTTTTGGCTTTCGTTGTTCGATCATATTCAAATCAGCCATAGTGTCGTCTGGACCACCGATCTGGAGTGGATCTTCCGAAATCGTTATCTCTCCAGTGTCATCGAATATATCAATCGGAGGAGAGGACGTCGGGGATGGGAGGAACAAAGGTGTTTGCTGTCTCGTTTCTGAACGTCCGGTTTGCGATGACTCTCGATGCTTGGAACTGGAAAGCTGCTGAACTGTGCTGGTTTTTGACACAACCTTCATAGGAGGAGAACCGACTGGAGGAGTAGCCGGTAACGTGGCAATTGCAGGTACAGAATCCGATCTTACGAGAGGTTTGCGCCTCGGCAGTGGAGTTGACGTTGATGCAGAGGGAGATGCTGCAAGTTTGACGACAGGCCGAACGAGTGACTTGGAAGTGGCCATGGTTGACTTCCACTCCGAGGCAGACGACGGGAGTGATGCCGAAGTTGACGTTGAGGCAAAGACGGTCGGTGGAAGCTCAACCACAGGCCAAACGCGTGTCTTGGCAGTAGTTGCGAGATTTGAATCCAACTGCGAGGCAGACGAGGGGAGTGGCGTCGAGGGCTGAGCGACTGTCTGAGACATGGGTAGGATCGTTCTCGATGCAGAAGTAGAGGAGGGCCCTGCGGCATGCTGACCGGTATACGAGGTGAAAGCGGTGGTCGTCGACGTTGGAGCCGGTAGCATAGGAACAGGAGGTTGAACAGAGGGTGGACGAGATCCAGGAAGTAGAGGCGTCGTCTGAGCGGACGCAGAAGCCGACACTACAGATGTCGGTTGTGGCACATGCCTGGGTTGGACAGGTGGCTGGGATGGCAGCGCAAGAGGCGGAGGTGGCGGAGGTTGCGTGGAAGGAGACGGGTACTGTTCGGTAGGAGTCAAAAGAACTAACTCTCTCAGGATGGATTGTTCTCCAACAGAAGGCTGGGGGACAACACTAGGAGGAATCACGCCATTCGCCCTTGTCTTGGAAAGCTGGTTTGTGCTGGTGTTGGATGCCCCGACTCCGGGTTCTGGTGCATGTCGTTTCGCGGGAGCCTGCTCGATCGAATTGGCGAAATCGTCCTCTAGCCGAGGCCGTTTGGGGCCAAGCTTCGCAAGCGCAGATGGCTTCAGTGCACGCAAAATGTCTCTCGCAAGATATTTCTTGTCAGCTTGCGATGGGCTGCGACTGGGGTATTCGAAAGAACTGGAGGATGGTTTGTGCTGACCCGGAATATGCGACAATACAAAGGGAGGCTCCAGGTTAGGAGGGAATGTTGGGAACGGAGACGAGCGGTGTCCAGCACGCCGGTTGGCCGTTGAAGGTTCTGTAAAGTGGGAGTTTGTGCTTTCTGGGTACCGATGGGTGTGTCTTTGAGCTAGATGACCATACGGATGATAGTTCGCTGTCTGTTGGATCGTAAGTCGGGCTGTAGCAAACTGAGAGTACCGAGCGGCATTACTATTCACCGAAAGCGTAGGTGGAGCTCCCTGAGAAGCCTGCTGTGAGTTCGGCGTCAATGCGTCCGCCCGCTTTAGCTTGAGAGGTTCCACGCTTTTGAATGGCGGTGGCAAGCTAGCCTGGTTGCCAACCGCTGCTGGTAAGGAAGGCGTCGACGTGGGACGTGGCTGAGGGCCGTTGGTCATGGCAGGCTGTAATTTTGGAGCGTTCACATTGAAAGTAGCCTTTGCGACCCTCAACAAAGTTATTACATAATACGATATTCATCTTTACCTCATTATTCTTTGTTACAGTCACATCTGCATTATTTGATGGATTTGGTGAAGTCACTATTGAGCCGATTTATTGTAAAACACAAAAAGTTTCAGGTGAGAACGTACACGGTATATGGTGGTTCATCGTCGGTGGATTCGATGCCGTGGCGATGTCATTTGGTGGGACCTCATTGCTAGAAGGTGGGTGATGGATAGGTAATCCCATCCCGGAACGCTGCCATGTTTGTTGCTGCTTTCCATGAATTTGATGTTGGGCTCGTTGGGCTCGTTGACCACCATCGACCCGTTGTCGAGGATGCTGCCTATGTTGCGACTCAAACTGCGGGACAGGGGAGAAATCTTGTGCCGCCGTCGTAGGCTGCATTGCGGACAATTGTCGTTCAGTTGACGACCATGACGGGCGAAAGTGCATCGGCGGAAACGAAGCATATGGTGGTACGGCATTTGCGTATGATGTGTATGGTTCGTGGCGAAGGTATAGTTGTTGTTCTACATGATTAAAAGCTGATACCTGGGAGACCTGAGGTTGCATTTGTCGTTCTTGCTGTCTCTGATCTGACTGCCCATACAGAGGTACATTTGAAGGGTGGAGATAGCCTGACTGGTCAAGACGGATGGTAGGCTGAGCACCCGATGATGTCACTCCTGAGGTCGGCCTTTGTGACCGTGATTGCATAGGTCCTTGAGTAGGCGATCCATGTGGCTAAGCATGCCCAGGTGAGGATGTTGTTTCACAAACATAAGTAAAAACGCACAAAAGGTCGGTGCGCCTCCTCAGCCTTCGGAGCGATCGGAGGAGTGTAAGCGATATGCCTTGCTGAATCATGGTTTTGTGGAAGAGCCTGTCGAGCTGAGGAAGCACTTCCTGCCAAGGAACTATAATTTTTAATGCTCTAAAACTACGTGGGTGGCACGTCTGTGGCTTACTGTCTCTCAAGATCTCGTAGTATGCGCCTGCATGTGGGTGAGCACGAGATGCAGTATGGAAGACAATGCACACACTTTGCTTCTTCACCTGCTTCGGCCGTCCTTCGTAATTCTTCCAAGTCCACGATTCCCAGGTCTATGTTCTCCATGATGTGGATGCTAGCACCATCTACCAGGCTTGACTGTTGGCGTAGGTTTATGCCAATCGTACGGATGAAAACGTTGCTTGCCTTGCAGTTAGGGTAGCAGAGCAGAATGTAGCCGAAGTTCAACGGGTCCGTTTGCCACCCAAGATCACAACCTCAATGACAAAACCAAACCGTGGGAATGTACTTCCATAAATGTTTCTTCATCGCTCTGTCACTGGTCAGCGCGGATTCGCTGCAATCTCTTCTTCTTCACTTCCTCTGGGCGTAAGAACCGTTGCGCCCTATCAAATATTTGATCGCAAAGCGAAAAGGCTTCAGAAGAATCGTGCGGCTGCACGAGATGGAGGAGCTCGGAGTTCCACAGTCGATTACCTCCGGAATGAAGTCGCCGACAGGATGATAGAAAGATTTCTAGTTTGTTCTCGCTCTAGCCGCGACTAAGATTGTGTCTCTCAGGCAGTTTTGACTCACGCAGGATATCAAACGAAAATTCGATACCATTCTAGACCTTGGCTCTGGCGCTGGGCATTTCTCTAAACTCTTGGAACCAGACAAGACCAAAAAAGTTGTCATGGTAGAATCTAGTGGTATGATCCCTCCCTACCCCAGCCACATTCAAGTTACAATGATGTAAATTAGAGCTGTCATTGAACCGAGATGCAGACTCGGAGTTTGAAGGTTTGGGTCGTCCTGCTAAGTCACACCAGTTTAACCATTTCACAGTCAAAGTTGAAAGAATACAAGGAGACGAGGAGCGCTTGTTGGAAATTGTTGGGCCAAGTTCTCAAGAGGCTATAGTCTCCTGTCTCAGTCTGCAATGGGTGAATGATCTGCCTGGTATGAGTCTATGACTAAAACCGCTTCATAAAAGCGTTTTAATCTATCTCCGATACCCCAGGCATGTTGATACAGATCAAGGAGGCCTTGCGGCCCGATGGTCTCTTTCTCGGTGCAATGTTTGGTGGCGAAACTCTTTTTGAGCTAAGGTACCAAATCAAATCGTCTCCTTTCCTTTTTTCATGTTATGTTCCTCCAGAACGTCGCTTCAGTTAGCAGAAGTCGAACGTGAAGGAGGCATCTCACCTCACATCTCACCTATGACAAGTTGATCTTCCCCGAGGCGTCCCACTGTTTTGAAACTCACATGCGTGTAGATACCAGAGATATTTCGAACCTGCTCGGTAGAGCTGGTTTTACATTGCTGACCGTCGATATCGATGAAGTCAAAGTAAATTACCCAAGCATGTGGGAACTAATTGACGATCTGAAAGACATGGGAGAAGGGAACGCTGTTATCGGACGGTCAGAAACTTGACTCTTGGAGTAGTTTACAAACGACTGATGACTTTACCCGTCCTTGCAGCCGCTCTTTTATGCATCGAGACACGCTCGCGGCTGCCTCCGCAATATACAAAGGTCGCACTACCCTTCAGTCGAAAATTAGTCTTCCTGACCGCGCCACTTCCAGAACTGCACGGCAATAACGACGGAAGCATCCCCGCCACATTCCAGGTCATATACATGGTCGGTCCCAAGTGCTCAGCTCTACTTATTTATATACCACACTTTACAGATCGGATGGAAACCGGCACCCGGTCAGCCAAAACCGCTCGATCGAGGTACAGGCAAAGTCAATTTGAGGGAAGTCCTGTGATTCCTGCGAGACGACGGACATAAAGAATTCGAAGATGCCGATCGGCCTTTGACTTTCCCGACCCTTGTGACTTGTCTTGCCTGTGGCATGGCAAGCCTTTTTCGATCAAATAATTATTCATGGTAATATGAGGTACTATAAGATAAGCAGTTTGGGGTGAGGTAAGATACAAGTCACTGTAGAGTGCTGGTGGGCCTTGTTCCTGATAATATCAATTTTTGCGGCTGGTCTATCATACACTGGTGACTGCCCATCCAAAAAAGGCTCAATAGTTGCCAAAAGAGGCGGACAGATAAACAAAAAGCTGCCGGTTCCTGCCTCGCGGCCGGCTTGTCCAGGACTCCGTGCATGGTACATGAGGTCGCAAATAGTTGTCACCCATGATCGATATGCATATGCATGATCGCCGTCACTAGTATGTCGTTGATCGTAGGCGGTGTCATTGCGGCGAAACTGAATTAGCAGAGTTAATGGCGGTGAGAGCCGCGGCTAAACTAGTGGATTGTAGCTGCAAGATCTATCTGACATTCTACGATCACTTGCCTCATGAAGGTCGATCTATCCCATACATGTCCTACACATTAATTTTGTTGGCAGGTCGAGTAGGGTTTATTTATCGTCCTCCGTCCTTCGGCTTGGAAACATCATCACTGGCTTCTACCGTGATTCGTTCGGCTATATTACCGTCGTTTGCCAAATTAGGTGTTCCTTGTACTTCCCCTTGGAATTTCCGTTTTGGAATGACATGATGAAATGCCTCTTCCCAGTTCCTTGTTTCCACCCACTTCAATAAGATCTCAAAAACTTGGTTAACGGTCAAAATCTTCCGTGTAGGAAGTGATGCTAAATAGCGCCCGATCGGCAGACGCGCGGTTCGGACGCCAGATTCGTTGGCTTTCTTGAGACAGAGATTCTAGAATGACGAATGTTTAAATGACCACTCATCCGTAGTAGATATGATGGAGGCGGACCCACCTTGTATCGATTGTGGTCACAGATCCCACCGATGATGTATATTACCTCGGGCTTGAGCTCCGTAAGTTCTTCTTCAGAATCGGCTGTTAGGTATATCACGTTCTGCTGCACGTCTGTTCGCGTCGCTGTCTCCTTCTCTATAATGACGATATCTCTGGGACCGCATTCTTCCCGTTCCTGTTGAGTGGACGAATCGGCTTCCATGGATGGAGGTGCTTCTCCCTTCGCCCGCCAGAGCCGGTGATAGTCTTCGTGCCACCATTCGGTGTTCACCCACCGTTTGTACGCCGCATCGCTCATACTTTCTAGACGAGAGTATGTGCGTCCGTTGAGGGATGTGTATAGAAGAGAAAAGGGATAAGATGCGTCGCGATTGGCGCTATAAGTGTACGCCAACTGGGAGCACAGGGATGTGATTTCCTATTTCCGCGGCGTGTCATGCACCGAAGAATCATAGATATACATACGTATACCCACCTTCTCACTCATCAACTGGTCGAAACCGAGATCAATGACAATCTTTCCACCAAACTGAAGCCTAACTCGCTTCTTGCGTCTGTTCTTCTCCTCCTCCTCTTCCTCATCCAGTTCCCCTGCAGAGCGTTTTTCGGCTTTTAGCCGTTTCTTTTCCTTTTTCATTTCCTTCTCTTTGGCTCGACGCTCCAGCTTGGTTGCTGCATGCCGTTCCGCTTTGGCAGCTTTCTTCATCGCACTCTTGGAAAGCGCCTTGGGCGCACCATCGTGGGGCGCATCGTGATCTGTGTCAACAGCAGCTGCCGCGGAGTCCATGGAAGGGTCCGGGCCTGTTGACGTTATTGCGAGCCCCCCGGCCTGTTCCATGCCACGGATGATCGCCTGTATACCCTCCTAGTGATTCTAAAGGTCCAAACCTGAAGGACCCACAGCTGTCTGGGCCGATATCTGAAGCGATACTTCTAGCCGGTAGATGCCGATGAACCTGAGATCGATTATTTCAGGACGAGCTCGAATTGCAAGCATCGCTGAGCGCATTGCAGACCTTTACGCCCCTCATCGACCCATCGGACACTCAACTTGGGAGCTCCCACCATCAACCGCCATGAATGCTGCTGCTGCTGTCAAGTATACCATTCCCGCCGTCAGTAAGCACACCGCCACTGTGATACTTGTTCATGTAAGAACTCGCCAGTCGTTCGCTGACACGATCCCTCACCGCTTGCTGTGCACAATCAAATGCAGGGCTTAGGGGACAGGGCTGAAGGGCTGAAACGAATAGCGGACAAGTTTCGACATGACCCAGATCTTGCCCATGTAAAGTGGATTTTCCCTGAGTCGTAAGCCCTGAGCTTCTCGTCTTCTTCCTTTTACCTCACTATTCTATCCCTCTCAACGCTACAACAACTCTATGCGAAACTCTCCTCTATCGACATTTCCTTTTCGTTGCAACAATAGGCCGGTACGGAAAGTCAGAGCGAACATGAATTTCGAGATGCCTTCTTGGTATATTCAAACTCTAACTCCCTCTGGCGACATCTTATCGTTTACACTCTAGGTTTGATATCGAAGCTTTTGGACTTGATAGTGTCGAAGATGAAGAAGGGATGCTGCAGTCGGCGTCATCGATCCACCTCGTGATCTCTGCTGAAGTTGAATCGGGTACAGATCCGAGTCGTATTATAATTGGCGGTTTCAGCCAAGGGGGAACAATGTCCCTACTTTCCGGCTTGTCCTGTGGGAGGAGATTGGCTGGCATCGCTGTGTTGAGTGGTTGGTTGCCTCTGAGAGATAAGTTCTCAGACGTAAGTGCTAACTCTCTCATTTCGTGCCTTCTACTGATGAAAACCTTCCTCAGCTTGCGTCTCCGTTAGCCTCGACCATTCCTGTGTTTTGGGGACATATATCAGACGATCCCCTGGTTCGACCTGACCATATCAAGGCCTCGATCAATATCTTGACTTCATCCTTGGGAATGCCCCGTTCCGATGGATGTAAGGGCCTAACGTATAAAGTCTATGACGGGATGCGTCATGAAACGAACGAAACGGAATTAAATGACTTGAAGAATTGGATCAAGAAAGCGATCCCTGATTGACTGCACCATTAGATGCTTCATGATTTCTCATGTTTGTCCCCTTCGAGTAAAGAGTATCTTCTCTCTGGTATCTATAGCTTCAGTTTTTACTACGTGGCCTGATGAAATCTTTTTCATGGCATATTTTTTCTATTTCACTTCAGCGCAAAGTTCGGGCATTTGTATTCCATACATCGGGCGGTTCAAAGTAAAACATCAATCTCCATGTGCTAGTCATGGAATCTCATCACCATTGCCCATGACTGGCGAAGGACAAGTGACTGCTATGATGGTCACAGTTCCGATTGAATAGTAGTTAATTGCTCATTCCTGGGTCCTGACTGACCTATTCGTCGTGTCAACGGGATGCTCCACGTACACATACGGCGGTCCGGACCTTCAGAAAAACTAGCTGGAGATTGAAGAACTGCGACGCGATTTGTTCTTACCTAAACTCCCACCTCTACTCTGGATTTTTGAGTTGCCAACATGCGTTGTGGTTGTTTGTCTCCTTACGAATGTCGTAACCGTAAATATGGAGAAGGTACCGGCCAGGATAGGACGATTGGAGATATCTCCTACATGAGTTCGCTCATCCTCCAGGGCACCGGTGTTCTCATCGTCTTCTTCTGGGGTTTCGCCATCTCCCCTTTCACGCCCGTGCTTGGCACCCAGTATTTTCCAGAGGTGTACGGTGAGAAGAGCATACTGGCAGCCGCAATTGCTCTGGCTAGTGTTCCACACTTATCGTTCTCGTAGCGTTTTGTTAAGTCACAGCAAAACGGGCGTTGGTTTGGGATGTCTGGTCCTGATTCATTTGAGCTATGCCTATTCATCTGTTTCGTTGGTAACGGCGAGATGCTTCGTTTCCCAGTAGTCGACGTTCGCAGCGAGAGTTGAGGACGACGTTACAACTTACATAAGCAGCTCACCAAGAACAATAGAAACAAGGTTGGAGAGGTACGGCAATGTGCAAGTACCGGCGTCCAACATAGCGGAAGGCGTGATGAACTTCAAGTTGGTGTCACGAGGATGTTAGTGAGAAAGATGCCAGACGGCAGCCTCGTGGATTTAAACCCTGGAGTGAACGACGTCTTCGTCCTTGCCCATGTCGGACGAACGTCACATTGCCAAGATCAGCGCTCCTCTGAACGGGTTGTCGAGCCCGCCTCCATACAATGAATACGATCCTGCGGCTACTTCATCATCACAACCAGCGCCTCTCGGACCGGCGCATAATTTCGGTCCTACCCCAATCACGACGCAAACGCTCACTTCATACGTGTATTACGACGCACACTCGCCATACTCATTAGCCCAGGCTAACGTACGTGCTCGGTGGAGGTTTATTGTTGCACTGCTGTGGGCGTTTGGACTGTGGTTTGCGGTCGCGTGTTTAGTCAGTATTGAACTGACTGCTCATCGCCATGGTTGGCGGTCGCTAGGATATCGTACACGATAGCTCCAAAGTGGTTGGCAGGAGAGGCAAGGATCATGAACTAATTTCTGAACCCTCGGCGTGAAATCACGACGGATTGTGATACCATGGTGCTGTAGACAAGACTTTGTATGATCTCAGGTTAGACTTTCTCTCGATGTCTTTTCGTCTGAGTATATACTACTAGTATGTATACTTATCTTTCCCCACTCCTGGGCTGTTTCCCTCGTCACCCATACCTATACCACTGCTCCTTCTACCAGTAGCTGACTTGCATCCGAATGACTTAGTACCTTGGTCTCCTTAGCTATGTCGTACTACTCCAGTGACTTGACCCGCTAGTTTCCACAAGTTGAAGAGGAGCCATTATTTATATCCCTGGTATATCGTGCATACTGCGGGTCCCTAGGAGCGAATTGAGGCATATCCTAGCTGTAATCCACAATCCTGACGATACCATGACTATGTCCTTTGTTCTGTGCAAGTGCCGGATGCCTCCGAGTCGGAAGGATCGGCCCTTTGGCTCGCGAATGGTTAGATCCTGGGTACAGACGCATGTTAGGAGGACCCTTGAAAGTTGAGAATAACATCATCGCTCGCAAGGTGAAGCTTGGATTCCGTGGCAACGTGAAATACAGGTGAAATCCGGGACTAGGGAAACAGTTCCCCTTTGCCAGTCCTGACTGGCCGGACGAGTGACTCTGCAAGCTTGAATCTTGGCCGATTTCATTTCAGCACACTCGCGACGGCAAGTCGCACACATTTCGTTCGCTGAAGATTCTGTATTCCACACAACAGGGAGTGTCGCCCATGGCCATCTCAGATGCGGCCCTACGTCAGAGACGACCTCGGGGGCTGCTCCGGGTCACTGTGGGTAGAAAATTCCACAGCCCCGGGTATTGTGGCGTTCGTCACTGTAGTATTGTCGGACGTAAGCCCTAATCCTGCCCTTACAGTGATGAGGGTTGGGATGAGTTCCTGTTACTTGATTGAGTTGTTGTGCTCGCCATAGAAAGATAAAGAGCTTACGGCGAGTTGAACAAGGATATCCAATAGGAGTCCATCGGTCCGTGTTTGCAGAACACCAAACACCACCACGAATAAGGTAACTATGCTGTACATGGCACCAGATTCGAGGACAATCCAGACAGCAGATCTTGACCTTGACATGTGTAGACGAATAGTATCACACCTACGCGTCGTCCACCATATTTGACCTGCAATCAAGCAAGTGACGATAGCATGGAGGACGGCAGACATCCCAAGACCAGCAAACTCCCATGGGGTGACGACGAAATAGCCAAGCTTGACAAGCTTTACTATTCCTACAAAGTAGGTGACTGAACGCCCAGTGTCAAATGGCGTCACGGCAGGCAGATGCGAACAGACTGACTGCTGTATGCTAGGACAATGATGGACTAAAATACATCAATCAACCCCTGCACTATGTTGGCGTCTCGAATGACTCACTGGGAAAATGCAGATGCACAAACTTCGTCCCCATACAACATAGAGGCGCCAGATGAGGATAGCGTCAGCTAAAATAGACTTCAGGCCAAAGTCGAATTAGCCATGATCTGGGAGAGAATCTACGTGTCACCCACGTTTACAATCACTAGGGCTCTTGTTAATACTTCCTCTGGTCTTGAACGATGACCGAACCAGTGGGCAAGGGATGCATCAGGGTTGTCCGCGCTCCACACAAACATCCCAATCAACCATCCCCAGCTGATACCAATATGTATAGTCGAAATGATAAACTGGGCGGTAGCAGTCGTGAATAGAAACCTTAATCAGAAAGATACTATCAGTACTGTAACATCGGCATCTTTCCCAAATTGCGATATCTCCTACCAGGATATACCAGGATTCGTTTTCTTCCTTTCGGACAGAACGTATACGCAGGAAACAAATGCGCCGATACTATTTACGACGGAGAGTTAACATGGGAGCCAGACTACGCGAGGCGTGAGAGTCCACCAACTTGATTCCTATGACAAGGATGTCACTCTTCAAAAAATTCCAAAATGAAAAGAACAATACCATATACCAAAGTTGAACACAACCTGCCAATCAGGGCTGTAAGGGTGCGGTATCCAGGCTGTATTTCCCCGGACATGCTAGTGGAAACTAGGCGGCTGTGGGAGTGCAATAAAATGGAGGCCACATGTTGTCATTGGCCTCGCCTTCTGAGATATCCTCGGAAGTCAGGTCTACTTATGCGGCAAAGGGAATGATCGATTCCAGTATAGCAGACTATAAATAGAGAAGTTACACTTCCGCCGACGCTCGGGTTGACATTTGCCTCACCAACCTTGCCCGCTGCTTCGAGTGGATTGGGTAGGGTAGAGCTTTGGACATTATAAGCGCATCACAGTACTCTCTTATATATATACCTACTTTAACACTGTAATATGCATGGCGACACAGTCACGGGCTGGCGGAAGTGATCGCCCAATCCATCTGAATGGCAAGATCTAAACGCGATCTTCATGATTTGATCGAAATAATAAAGTTTTCACATCAACAAATGTTGAGGTGCGAGTCTCTGCCTGTCTCTGCGCTCTCGTTGTCCCTTGGCTTCCGAGGTCTTTACTAGTACTACCGAGAACCGAGGCTAGGCCTCGACGGCCGAAGCAGTGCCGAAGTTCGGTTTTTCTATTTTTATCTTATTTCATATTTGAATACTCTTGATAGGTCTTTCACGATTTTCTCGGTTGACTATCCTCAGTCATTTACTCTCTCATGTAACATGAGGTATAGTCTTCTGTTTATTACCTATCCCTACCTTACTTTCTTACTATACCTAGCTTATCACTACAGTTTGTCAGGTAGTCCTGACTCAACAATGCAGTCGTTTAATTTCTCGTGTAACGTCTGAGCTTATCACTACG
>QFEU01025266.1:0-10217 GCA_003316345.1 Tricholoma terreum
TCTTCGAGGCTGCTTTGCTTTCCATTGGACTTGTGTAAACACCATTTTAAACTCATTTAATACCCAGTTAAATGGGGGGAAACCCAGATTTCCACCAAACTCCTGACTCGGATGCACTTGTTCAGCGGCAATTGCCGCCGTAGTGATCCCGTAGTGATGCCGGAGTTTTGATGCCGGATTGCCCAATTCAGACATGCACTCGTAAAAGCAGACTACATAAATGGCAAGCACAAACTCCCTTGGCCTTGATTTTTCCCGACTCCAAATGCAGGAACTGCCTCCACCTACCTTGCAACCAGAATCCGTTGATATTTCCTCCCCTCCCTCACCCAACGAATTACCACGACCTTCTCAGGACTCAAAGGATCACACTGAGGTGAAGGACAAAAAGAAACCTTATGCTAACCCTGAACGCGTGAAAACGGGAGGCAACCAGCGAGTAAGCTGCAAATTCACACTGGGGTTGGCATCCTCACTTACCTACATGAAGGATAAATTGAGCGAGGAAGAGCTCGTGGAAAGGATGGTGCGTATGCGGGAGCAAAACGAGAAAATAAAACAACGAAGAATGGTATTCATCGTCCAGAGTATTCAATGCCTCCATTGCCTCATCATGATGCCGCCTAATGTTTAGGACGTGCAGGCCGACGAAGCTGCCTTCAGAAAGACCCAAGAGTTGGAACGCGCCAAACTTGCCCAGATTCGAAAAGTACAGGAAAACGTCGATCGAACACGCGAACAGAATGCAAAGCGAAAGATGGATAAGATTCAAAGCAGGGAATGGGACTCTGGAAAGCCAGCTGGTGATTGGAAGCGCCAAACAGGGACACCTGAAGGTGTGCACAATGTCATCGCAGATACTGATGAGAAGGGATCCTTCCCCCCTGACCCTGGTTCTCGGGGAAAGGGAAGATACATACGAGGGGCTTCACATCGGGGTTTGGGAAGCATGAAAGGGCAGTTAAGTTCAGACGCCGTACAAGGAGCTGAAGGGCTCTCAGCGAACTCATCTTCCCTGGCAGAGCGATAGTTTCAAAGGACAACATCGAGACATCCCAAACAACAGCTCCATGATTTTCATTATCCGTACATGCTACTCAATATCCCTATCAAGTTTTTGTGTGGAGTATATCGTCGGCTTTTCCTTTACATGCACGTCCGAGATGACATAAATACCGTCGACAATTCATCGTGATGGTCTGCTGAATACCAAGTGTATCGTGTTATGAAGCAATTTCGACCAGCGATTGGCGATTGGCGGGCGCAGGCAGCAGGGTTGGCGATCTTTTCGATAAGCACTTGGATGCCGGAAGAGAACAGATATCCTTGATGTTTGTGGTACTGGGGCGTGCGAATGGACTTGCAGAGGAAGATTTCTTCAACAATTGTGAAGCTGGGATTGGAAGCCTTGATCTCATTCCAACATTCTCGGCTAAGCGTCTCACGGAAGTTGCAAAAGTTGAGGTGGGTGCGATTTCGGTGGTCGAAGGCTTTGACGAGAAAGCTTGAACACATGAATCGTCACAGCTATTATCAGGTCCATTGGGAACAGGATTACCTTCATAGTTGTCACATCCGCATGCCGAGCTACGATCAACGGGGGCGCTAGTACACTCGAGGCATCCTCGCATCGCGCGTCTTCGCACAGTGCTCATATAACGACCGGAATTTTGGGAGTGGCAACTTGAAAAGGGGTTGGAAACTCCCGCAGCCTGTGGTGTTAAATTTCTAGATTCGTCATGGTTCGTTAACATCTGAATTTAAAATCATTCAGAGCTTTGTTGATAAGCGCAAATAGGCGAACCTTGGTACCACACTTTTGTAATGCAAGGTTCGTGTCCCGTGCGTATGTTTGATTTAGCCTATACTGAGACACCGTGGGGGTCCCAAAAGGTCTGAGCACCCTTCTGCGCATCTTTGGCGCGGAGAAATGCTGGGTAAGCCGACTGTGTGTCGAAGTAGCATCATTCAATTGTTGCTTAAAGGACTGGCTAGCAAGAGGGACAATGCCAGACAAGGATTGGAAAGTAACTGGGTGGAGCGCCGAGCTGGTGGCAGGTATGATTGATGGATCAGAGACCAACGTATACAGGTTCATAGCCGGAGTGATTTGACGTTCGGGAACATACCGAACAGGCCTAACTTCCCGTCGCTGAGAGATCAATGCGTCGACGGCGTTCTGGCGATCTGTGGAAAGTACCTCATGTATAGAAGAAATATTAGAACTCGAAGGGGTGACGACATCCAGGTGTTGTACATGTTCCTTCGCCGTCTGCTTCCAAAATTTTGCAACTTTCTTGGATTCCCTCAGCTCCTTGCGAGTCTTGAGAGTCATCTGAAGGGCAGACAGATATTCATCCCGTGTGCGAGGGCCCAGTGTGACACGTGCCCAAGGGACAACAGTAGTATCATTTGGGTCAGAAAGAGCTTGGTGGTAGCTTTGAGGTGAATTGATAACAGAACCATGAGAAGTAGGATTCGTAAGCTGCGAGAGGGACCGTTTGTAGTGCATCAATGTCCTACGGAGTTGCCGGATCTCGTTCTGGTTTGCATTGGCCTGGCGGATGCTTCTGTGAAGCTCCATAAACAGTTCATCGCGTGCTTTTTTGAGTTGGGAATTGACTTGGAGCAGCTCATCAGATAAAACAGATGAGATGTGTCGGAGGCGAGCATTCGCAGTCTCTAGATTGAATATGTGAACATTGGCGGCGTAAGAATGACCGGGGGGTAGACAGTGAGTCTGGGGAACAGAGAACGGGGTTGTAGTTATGAGGGGGACTACTGGGGAAGGCTCAGACTTTGTTCTGCGGTGCAGAAGAGCGAAAGACTTGAAGAATCGCATAGTTTGTGTTCAAAGTTGTACTACGCATAATAACCGCCATCGTTCCTGCTCCCATGGCTCGCGGTGCACACATCTCCTCAAATCTTCCTCAACTACAGAATCTCATCAAGCGCGACCCAGTCGCCTATAAAGAAGAGTTTCTCCAACAATGGAATCACTACAACAGCATCCGACAAATTTTCAATGCCCATCCTGAAGAACAAGCGCATCACTTCAGAGAGCTTGTCGCTTTTCTTGCCCAGGTTGCCACATGCTATCCCACAGAGACTGCACAGTTTCCCTCACATATCTCGTCCCTCCTCCTCGAAAGTTTTGGCTCCTTGTCCCCAGACACTCGCAAAACTCTCGTTCAAAATTTAGTCATCCTACGAAACAAGGACGTAATCTCATCAGTAGAGTCCGCTTTTTTCTGTCCTTCATAACCAGTTCCCCCGTTCATAACAAGCCTTACAGCCTTTTGAGATGTCTCTTTCCGCTGCTTCCACGTACTACCTCGCCCACTCTTCGCACCTTCATACGCAAAACAATTCTTTCCGACATACGCACCGCGAATATGCGTTCCAAGAACCACAAACTAAATCGCGCCGTTCAAGCCATGTTATTTAGCATGGTTGAGCGAGGCATGGACAACGAAGTTGTCGGTGACAAAGGAAAACTCAGAGCTGCGTATGGACCAACCACTGATCGTATTGCCCGTCACGGTGAAGAGGCTATGTGGGCTGTCATCCTCACTAAGGAACTGTGGCGGAAAGGCACATGGTCCGCGCCCTTCGTTTTGTTTGGACGCCTGATCTAACCTCTGCTGTAGGACAGATGCAAAAGCGGTCTCCATCTTGTCACTCGGTGTCTTCCACCCTGTCACCAAAGTCCAGAGTGTATCAGTTCATTTCTTCCTCGGTAGTGATGATGAGAAACAGGATAGTGACGATGAGAATGAAGAGGTTGGCTTGACCATTCACATTCTGCTGTTCAGCCATTAAAGCACCGCCAGGAACTTGATGTACGAACTCTTCATCATCGACGGGAGATAAACAAAAAGACCCGTGGTGGTGACAAAAAGATGCAGAAGAAATTGAATGTCGCTAAAAAAGTGATTGTTCAACAACTATATTTTATCTCTCATGCCTGACATCGATCAGAAACATCATGGAAGAACGGAGGATACAGTCAATTTTCCTGCAGTACAGCTTCTCAATGACCCTCAAACTTTCGCAGAAAAGCTGTATGACACCCTGAATCAGTATGACAGACATTTTTCTCTGGACCACAAGATACTCCTCATGCAGCTCCTGTCGCGTGTCATGGGCGTCCATCAACTCTGTGTCCTTGGATTCTACACGTACATCGTCAAATACCTTGTTCACAGGCAGCTTCGCGTCCCCTCCATCCTCGCGGCACTTGCGCAGTCGGTTCACGAGCTAACACCTCCTGATTCTATTACGCCAGTGATACGCAAGCTTGCGCAGGAATTTGTTCACCCTGGTGTTGGCAGTGAGGTTGTAGCAGCAGGCCTGAACGCAGTTCGAGAAATTTGCAAGCGACAACCATGGTCTATGGAAGAGGAGTTGCTTGGGGATCTAATTGAGTATAGGAAGAGTCGTGACAGAACCGTCACTGCAGCTGCTCGGGGTTTACTGCAGCTTTACCGTGATGTCAATCCTGGTATGCTGAAAAGACGAGAGCGAGTATGTGCTGTGTTTGGCTGGTGTAATAGATTGATCTCATAATCTGACAGGGAAAAGATGCGAGCATGAAATTGGCCAGTGGTGCCCAAGCTTTGCCGTTCGGTCATCGCCTAGAGCCCGCCGTAGATGTCGAAGGCCTTGTCGTGGGTTTTTACTCGTTGGGTTGTGTAGCCATCTGATCACATTGCTCAGCTACTTGAAGATCACCTGCAAAAACTTGCAGGTGAAGGTGCTGTGGGCACAACTGGTGATGACGAATCAGCGTGGCATGGGTGGGACGTCGAATCCGATTCGTCAGATGGATCGGAATCCGAAACATGGATAGATGTCAATGACAATGCTGCATACGTTGACATCGGCGGTGATGAATCCAGCGACGCGGAAGAGTCTCCAATTCGTACATCAACTCTCGCAACAACAAAGGTTCGTAGAGACACCCTTTTACGCTACTGGTGTCATTACAGCTTCTACAAATCTTCTAGATTCTTACCCCGGCCGATTTTGCCCTCCTCAACGACCTATGTATCCAAGAAGCCAGCAAGGCTGTCGAGCATGTTCCTGGGTCCCGTGCAAAACGTAAACGCATTCCTCTGGAAGCCGGCAGGAATTCGATTCAAGTGAACCACCAAACGGGGAATTCTTTCATCTCGGAACTGGATATCCTTGGGCCACGAAAAAAAGTCAAATCTGACTATGCTGAACGAATGGCTTCTGTCCAAAAGGGACGTGAAGGACGTGAGAAATTCCGGTCTAACAGGGGCAAGGTAAACAAAGAATTACCGAGTAGCTCCACCAATCGCGAGAAGGCTAGAAATAAGCCTATCATGATGATCCTCAGCAGTGGTGCTGTCAGCAGTAAAAAGAAGAGCTCGCTGAGGCAAAAGCAACAGAAGCTGAGAGCACATATCGAAAGGGCAAAAAAAGCGCGCCGTTAGGTGAGGTACATTCAACTTTGGTTTTGATCAACGACGAACAAGTAACTTCCCGTCCAGATCATACATACAGTCATACATCATGGTCAGAGGTCCAGTACACACTACGTCAATTCTTTATGCAATCGGCGAGCCATCTCATAACCGGATACGAAGTGGGACAGCCGGGCGTCAATGATGAAACCCTAGTCAGTTGTCAGCGTCAATAACAAATACCAATAACAATGGTCTGCCATACCTTTGTCGTGTAGTCTGCAAGGTGGGCGTATATCATCAAGCACAGACAATAAAAGAACGGTACACTACCTTTCAGTTCGTCACTCAATTTAGACAGTTGAACCACCCTCCTGACGATGAACTCCCCAGCTTCGAGTTTTTGACCTGGTATTTCCAATCGATCAGGCAAGACGACGTCAAGAACAATGAGTTTCATGTTTGCATTTGTCATTCCTGTCATGGAAGATAAAGTGGGTGCAGAAACTATATATCGCCACTGACCTGGATCGGACACTATCAAGGGAGATGCCTCAACAACCTGATTTGCTTTGAAACCAGTCTCTTCTTCAAGTTCTCGAATAGCAGCCTCTTCAGTGGTCTCACCATCGTCAACTAAGCCTTTCAGGATAAAAATTGCAGGCACAGGAGAGAACAAGCATCAGAGTCAAATTTTACCTGCAGGAAGTTCTGATAGACATGATGATCCGAACATAGATACAACTGAGAATCAACAGAAAACAGAGAGATATTCACATACCAACGACAAATTTGTCAATGGGAGGGCGATACTGTTCAATGATGACGGTTGAAAGGGGGAAAGCATTCGTTTTTGAACGCAAAATAGCAAACACTGCAACAGCTAGAAGGATGGAAAGGGGATGAACAAGATCTTACATATACATTCGACTTACCATCGACTCCAGAGGTCTTGCGGGTCTTGCGTTCTGCACATTCCCACAAACGCTACAGTGATGGAGATGCAGGAAACCGTGACGTAGGAGTAGAAAGCGATGAACCTCTTTACCCTCTATATCGATGTATTTTATTTTCTTCAGCGTGATCCATCTATCACAGAGGTCAACGCCTGCTCGGTATGCGGCATACTTAGTCTCTGCGCTAACTTTGCATCAGTGGTGGATAGTTCTGTATTGGATATGACTCTGGGAGCCGATTGCATGGCTATCAAGCTGTGATAACAGAGACAAGCGTTCAAGACTTCAAGTAGACACAGTACTGATTACTATTTCAAACATGATCAAATAAATACACTCCCCCAGGGTTCAACGTTCAACATCCCGAGGCTGCGCATACTTAGCCCATGTCGTTGCCAGGCCCATCCAACTCCAATAAACGCACCGCTGCGACGGCGGACTTCTTGCAAGCATCTATTCCTCGTAAAATTTCCAAGGGTCGGTGCTCATTCATTAGCTTTTTATTTGGCGACGTCTAGTTATTCTAATTCGACACAAATTCCAGTTCATCCCTTCTTCCAAAAATCAGCCGATACAACAGGTTCTGGATCGTTTATATGGCTAGACTCCCTTGGGTCTTCACATTCGTGTCTACATGGTCTCAATCTGAGTCCAATAAGCTCCGCCAAAGTTGCTGCCTTTGACTTGGATGGTACGCTGATCAAATCGGAACCACTCAAAACAAAAGCGACGTCGCCTCCTCATTGGGAGTGGTGGAGAGCTGGTATTCCAGCTAAATTGAAAGATTTGTCTGAGTCTGGGTAGGCTCAAGTATCTTCTCCAACTCGAATTAATGACAACTCCTCAGTTATGCTATCGTCATTGTGTCGAACCAAGCTCTCAAACCTCCGATGCTACAGGTTTGGAAACAGAAAATATTGCTTATCGCATCTGCGGTGGGTCTTATTCACTATTCAACATGAATATCAATCCTCAATGTTCATCTAGCTGCCTAATGTACCTTTTCGTTTGTTTGCTGCTACAGGTAAAGATTACTATAGGAAACCGATGCCTGGCATGTGGTCAACGTTAGAACACATATACCTTCAGGATGGCGTGGTGATTGGTTGGTCACTGCTATATCTACCAATTCCAAGTGCAAATTTATTTTTTGAAGATAAAACGGCTTCTTTTTTCGTTGGAGATGCAGCTGGACGTCAATACTCTCGTAACAAGAGTGATTTTTCAAGCACCGACCGGAAGTGGGCTCTCAATGTAGGAATACCTTTCCTCACACCAGAAGTATGTACGACCTGTTTCTTCAATGCTTCATAACAGCTTTTGTCCTCAGGAATATTTTCTAGGTCTTCCATTCCATCCATCCTTCTTGTTGCCAGGGTTTCACGTCTCCTCCCTTCCTGACCGTTCGTCTGCCATTGTTCTTCCGTCTCTCCCGCGCTGATGCATGTTGACAAGTCCCACCTGTGACACCCACCTCATCGCCGATATTGCTATATTCTCCCAAACAGGAGCTTATCCTTTTCGTTGGTTATCCTTGTTTGGGGAAGACATCGTTCTACCGTCGCCACTTTCAACTCGCTGGTTATGTTCACGTCAACCAAGACACTCTGAGAACTCGTGACAAGTGCGTGAAAGCCGCGCGTGAAATTCTTCAACGAGGGAAAAGTTGTGTCATCGGTAAGACCTCTGTTATCATTCATTCCAGCATTCTGACAGTCCATCAGATAACACCAATCGTGATGCCTTGACTCGAAAATACTATATCGACATGGCCAGAGAACATGGAATTTCAATAAGGTACGCAGCCCGTGCTTTATTCATGCACTACTTCAGCAAGCTACTTTAGGTGTTTCCTATTTACAGGATCAATTGAACTTGCTTGGCATAACAATTTATATCGTGCGTATAACCTTCCACCAACAGTAGCTGCCGAAGAGGTATGTACTTGGTGACCAGAGTCCAAGTTGATCCTTACCTGCAATGGACATCCGACAGCCTAAGAGAGAGTTAATTCCCTACATTGGGTTCACTGCCTTTCGGGACAATTATGAAGAACCTCAACTAGCCGAAGGGATTTCAGAGATCAAGAAAGTGAATTGGGTTTTCAGTGGGACAGAAGAGGAGAGGAAATGTTGGTCGATGTGGCTGCAAGTAGATGGAAAATGAATAAGTTGGAATCATGGTTATCGAAAACGAACGTAGACTTTGAGGTCTTTGCTCGGCAACTAACCAATGCTGTATGGTTGTTCGAGCCTATTGTGGCTCCGGCGACTTGCCGGCAAACAAGATGGCACAGTTGCGGTGACTTGGTGATGACCTGGATAAACATGTAATTCGCCGAGACGACGTAGGAGGGAGAGAACATACATAGAAGGCAAGTCCGCGGTATGAATATACCGTTAATGTCGGATGAAAAAAGGTGTATTGTGGTCGGACGGCAATATACGGGCACATAAGATGTAAGCGGACAACCAGATGCAAACAAGTTGCCGACAGCCCTGACCACCAACTCGCACCGATACCACCATCATCGCCAGCAACGTTCTCATTCTGCGTTCCTCTACTGCGCTCTGTATCACTACGATTACTCTGTACTATTACTACTTTTTTACGCTGCTACAATTCTACCATGGATCTTCACTCAGAGTCAAAACCTACCACGTTCGTCTCTTCGTTCCCAGCATCCGATTTCTCCTCAATTCATCACAGCTCTAAAACCCCTGTCGTACGAGGAGCTCGCGCGTGCACTGTCTGTCGTGCCGCCAAGGCAATCATCTTCGTTCGCATCATCCGCCATTTTCCTTTCGTCTTATCTACTTTTTCTAGATGAAATGTGTTGGTGCTGAAGATGGACAAAGGCAGTGTCAACGCTGCAAACGTGCCAACGTCGAGTGAGCTTCTTCCACACTACTCGTCATCTCTTCGTTTCAGAAGTCTCTCAGATGCATCTTTGAAAAACACCGTCGGGGGCGCAAACCTGGTTCCAAGTATCTTCCTTCGCTTCCAGCCTACATCTCCCCATTCTAATGTCCTTGTGAACAGACTATCCGAGGCATCCAAGATGCTACGTCGTCTCGAAAAGGGGCTGAACTCTGCAAAAATGAAATCCCAAACTACCGACAATTCCTCATCGTATCAAGCTTCAGATACCCGGTTTGGCCCTTCGCAGGATTCTCTTTATCCAACTATCCGGCCCAGCGACCATGGCTATGGCCCTTCAAGCACTCATTTCCCGCACAACGAGCTACCCCCACTCAACATTCCTAGCTATCAAAATGGCGACGGATATATATCGTCTGCCCACGCTTCCCGTTCCATCGACATGACTGACGACGACGACGACGACGACGATGCTGACCGCAACGACGATTCCTTTTTCCCAGCAAAGCTTATCAGAAGGGAGAATCAACGCAATTCCTTTTTCAGAACCATCTTGAATCCTGAAGAGTCTCCTGCAGCTAGCGCTCCTTCAAACCGTGGTTCATCTTACACTCCACCCCAAATTCGCCTAGCGCCCATTCCAAATGGTCTTAACGACCCGATTACCGCTGGCATCATTAACGAGGAAGACGCGAAAATGCTGTTCGACCTTATCTATCTGCGACTGAATCCTTTCATCAATCTGTTTGACCCCGCCTTACATTCTGTGACCTACGTTAGATCAAAATGTCCCTTTCTGTTCACTACTCTCATAATGGCTGGATGCAAGTTTTTCAAGCCAGACATCTTCAAGCCATGCCAAAAACTAGCTAATGATTTTGCTGTCCGGGCTTTTGCTGAAGCTTGGAAGCGTGTCGAAGTTGTGCAAGCCTTTGCTTGTCTGACTTAT
>QFEU01025270.1:0-13367 GCA_003316345.1 Tricholoma terreum
CACACGTTTAGCAGACAGTGAACTTGGCATGATTTTTGACTACATCATCTAGGTATCATCCGATCATCCGCCAAACTGCACACTTTGACCTCTGATTTTTGTTTCCATGACAATCCCTCAGAACATTGGTACAGGAGCTGCCAAAAAGTTGCCAAATTGCCAAATGATAAATAATGAGCAATCTGTTGCTTCAGTACAGCTTCAATATCATCTGCCAAAAAAATAGATTTTTTGTGCATACAGAATGGATTAACTGTGTAGTCAGTAAAGCCAACCAACTGGACACAATTTTGAGAGTGCGAAGGCCGGCTGTATCAAGGAGCGCCTGAACACCGTAATCATTACAGGAGTCGATATGATGAGTATATTAGGGTGATGCCACTGAGCTGTAATGAATCCAGTTCTCTTGGGTACATCAACTGGAAAGAAGATAGGACACATCACACAATCGTGATATGGCTTGCAATTTCGATAAGCATTGCGGAGAGCACAACCTCGCCAGTGATCCTAATAACCAGATTATGCGTGTGTAGTGTGGGGTCTGATTCTGTCATGACATGTCATCATCCGTATCGGACAGCATCTCTTTGCTCTTGCTAGGACATAAAAGTATCCGAGGTCAGCAGCGCACACTGCAGAGCACGGGAAATATCCACGCACAATTGTTTCTTCCGTGGTCCATTATCGTCATCGTCATCATCTCGGATTACTCGTTTCTTGACCGCGCGCTATAGCGTGATCAGATCCGGCAGGCAAGAATCACGAGTATTCAATAATACCTTTTTCGCTGGCTTTTCGTTGTCGTCGTCGTCACTAAATATTGCTTGGTCGTCTGCATCTTCCTGTTCAACAGTCTTCTTCAATTTGCCGCGTCGCTTCTTCTTTGGCTCGGCTTCATCTCCGCTGCCATCTTGTTTCTGTTTCCGGGCCTTCTTTGGTCTTCGTTCGCGCTCTTCGTCGCTATCCATCTTAGCGTCCTTCGTCCACTCCATCACTTGTTCTCGTGCAATCCGACGTTCTTCAGCCAATTTCTCAGCTTCCTGGCGTAACTCATCTTTTCGCTGACGCTGTAGTTTGGCACGGCGTGAGATGGGATCACACAACGCATTGATTTAGGTATATCTACCTCCAATTCTTCTTGCCGTTCCCTCTCTTCTTGTCGCCTGCGCCTAGCAGTTTCTAGTTTTGCTTGCGCTTCCAACTCGTATTGTCGTTGCGATGCAAGATGTTCGTCACTTTTGCGTAGCATGATGTCGCCGTACTTTCGCCTTTGATCAGCAATATCCCGACTATACGGAACTAATGGCGATTTGTCGGATGCCAGAGATGCAAAGAGCCTTCAAAATGCGGGATGAGTACCAGTCACACAGAAGTATAGAGTAACTGTTCACTTTTGAGCATGAGCTGCTTGATTGATGACCCTCTCCAAGTCATGCAGGGAGCGTTTGGAAGGAGTGATCGCGAAAAGCATTTCAGCCGATTTTTGCTGAATCATTGCAATATTGTAGATAATGGCTTTGTCATTGGGTTGGATGTGAAGAGCCTGTCCAACAAAAGGCGCCAGTCAACTTAACTTCGTCGCCGACATAACGAACTCACCATCTGAGCATATCGTAAAGCTGTGTTCATGGCCACATATGATTGGTCCTTGGTAGCCTTCGCGTACCAAGACCTACATAGGCATAAGAGAACGGGCACGCTATGAGACCCATAAAATCGTGTTGAAACTGTCTCATACTGACAACAAACAGATGAGAGGCTGCATTGAACCCATGTATGACAGCAAACAAAACATACGCTTTCTATCGCGCGGTCGAACTCGTCACGCGCGTAATGACAATGCCCCATATTCAAGTAGACACTGCCGTCATTGATAGATTCACGAACTTTTGCGAAGATATCCAAGGCTTCGCGTGCATTCTTGAATCGTTTCTGTGTTTCTTCAGTGCCCGAAGTAGGTGGCATCCCACCTCCAAAGCTGTCCAAGGCATCTTCCGCTGTGGCTATTGCCAGGCCCTGGGCAGCAAAAGCGCACAGAGGATCGAGGTGTAAAGCCTTTTCATAAAACTCTGCAGATCTCTGGAATCCGCGCCTGCGCTCGTCCAAACCCTTGGGACTGGTATCCCGACTCTCGCGAGATTGATGGTACATAATCCATCCTGCTGCACAAAGTGAATAAACATCGTGGTTGTCATGGTCCTTAAGTGTGGCAAAGACGAAGTCTTTGGCTGGTTTGGGAAGATTTGACTGTATAAGGAAATAGGTGTAGAAAGCACGAAGATTTAGATTGCTATTTTGGGAAGCGAGGCACTGCTTAAGCAGTTCGTGGGCCTCGTTATGTCGATTCATATTTGAGAGCATGCATGCCTCGCGAATTTTGGCTACCATCAGAACATATTACTTAGCTTTGTGAAACAGCGGAGAACATGTTACATACCGTCGACGTATTCTGGATGGCGCGATATGAGCTTGTCATAGGCATCCTTGGCCAAGGCATCCTCCCCTTGGTCCTCGTATACCCTGGCAAGGTTATACAAGATCGATGTCGCTATGGTTTCTCCGCCCTCGGTTCCGAGACCAGAAGCGCTCGTTAGAGCTTTTTCATACGATGATCTTGCTGTGGTTAAGTCCCCTTCCAGGTGGTTCAGCACTCCCATGTTATTCAAAAGGCGAGGATCTACGTCCCCTATAACATCGCTGATCCTGAGAGCTTCCTTTAAAGCCTTTCCCATGCGATCCAAGTTTTCGGCCTGCCATAGACGTGCAACCTCGGCGTGCATCTCCTTGTCGTCAATGACACTCCGCGAGAGCTTCATCGGGTTTTGCCCGTTCGTGCGAGTATCTTCCGCTTCGACACCCTTGATTACACGATCAAAAAGGTCACGCGCTTTCGCTCGTTCCTGGGTGATGTCAGAGCTTGACACTCCAGGACGTGGATGGGCGCGCAGCGACGCAAGCATGACAGTCGCCTCGACAGAACGTTGTGAGTTTGGCGGCTGAAGGATTGTGTCCAAGGTATGTATGGCCGCCGCCATCTCATCTGGTATAGTGTGTTATAAGCAAGCTAGTGAGATGGAAAAAAAGAGACCAACCATTCTGCATCTGCAATTGGGCCAAACCAATTGCTGCTAACACATGTTTGGGATGCCCTTCTATCGCCGAGGAGTAGTATTTAGTAGCGAGAACGAGCGATCCTTCGGCATGAGAGACTCTGCCAGCTTTGAGATAGCCTTCTGTGAGGACAGTGAGGGTGTCAGCAAATTGAATGGTACGTTCTGCAAGTTTGAGTGCCTGCAGTACGTGAGCATACATGAAAGACAAGTCTGATGACGTACACACCCGTTTGTGGTTTGCTTTCCGCAAAAACAGTTCACACAACGCGTTCGCAGCAGCAGCGCTTCGTTGGTTAGCATTGAATGCCTTCTCAATGAGTTTCGTGCCCTGAAGGAACGATTGGGCACGCTCAGCCTCTGATTGAACCTCATTCTTGCTTGAATTGATGGCCTCTAGACCTAGTAGAAGTTGAGCAGCCCACTCCGATGGGTTCTGAAGACGAGCATAAGCTTTCTTCCACGAAGAGTAAAATTAAACGACGCGCCACTTCCAAACTACGTTGCCAAGCTTCCCTGGCTTTGCTCTTATAATCTAGAGCCCATAGACATAATCCAATGCCAATCCGCGGGTCTGGTATACAACGAGGATTGTATCTTAAAATCTCTTGAAAGACTTTCAGGGCCTCTTTGAAGTTTCTCCGGGCGTACAGGATTCTAGCCTTAACAGCGGTCAGAGCGGGTGGTAGTGAACTCGATTTTCACACGCCTTTCCGAGGAGAGCAACCAGATTCGTGGGCTTTGTTGCCAGAACACCATCAAAGGAACGCATGGCATCGTCCATGGACCTAGTTGCCAATTGCTGGATGCCTAGTGCATACTTTGAATTGAGGCAGCGAAAACTTTCTTACTACATACCTCGAGTGAGAAACGAGAGTGTGCTGCCAACTACGTCTCCTGATTCCACACTAACCCTCTCACCAGTATTCAGATACTGGGCCGCCTCACGATAATAGTCCTCCTTGGACTTTTCGTGCGTCATGACGTCCTGGCCTAGTACATAGATTTTGAGAAGTCAGAAAGCAACAAACGCCGTAGCGTATTCGAACACCCACGAGCATTAGGGAGCTTCAACTTGGGTGCCTTCTGAGCATGAGCAATTTGAATATTGGCAAGAAGGGAGTATATGGGTGGTAGCGAAGAGGTGGTTCCATTGGCCTGAAAAGCTAAGAAATAGTTGAGATTGGCTAGAAGATTCGAATGGTTTGAGTGAAACTGACATTCCACAGCGCTCAAAGCAATTCTCTGCGCTGCATCCAAGTAGCCTCTCCGCCAATATTCACCAGCGAGCTTTGTCCATACCCATACATTGCACTGCCCATCCTTCAGCAAGTCCAAAACGTCCTCCGGATTAGGATCAAGGTTGTCAAGGTCTATCGTAATGACCTCTTGTCCTCCAAGTTCAATATCGACTGAACGTCCTGTCAGAACATTGTTGTCCATGGGATTCTGAGGCATTTGAGACGATCAGTGACCACGGTTTGCATTCACGATATCTTTACCTTGTTGTGCAAGGAAGAACTGAGGGAGTTACTGCACAGAGATTGTCCGAGTCCTGAGACGACTCTTGAGCTTGATTTGCCGAGGGCAACTGCTGATACTTGTTCTTGTTTACCTGACCCTTCTGATCGACGATCGCGAATAAGTCAGACTGGTACCTGGAGTCAATAAACACCTTAGTACATAGCTACTTAAACTCGTCTGCGAAGGACAGTGCTTCAGTCTCGTCGAATCTGAAATTCTCTTGTGCATGGGATATTCTAACACTTCTTCTGATCCGAGTTCATACGAAAATTAGGAATACCGTTGTACTGCAAATAGCATTTCGATTGCTTCAGGCCATGAAAGACCACATAGCCGAAGTATTTCTCAACACCCTACGGACTGAAATTTGAATGGAGGAGTCTGAGGAATTTAAACTTGTTGTTCTTTTACAACTAATACAACTTATTACAAGGCGTGGGAATTCTTGATTTCTAAACTGGGCGAAAAGTCCAGGTCAACATCCGCACCTCGCAAACCTATCAAAAGTCGATTGTGCTCATTGTTCAGGCCACTTCAAAGGTACGAAGCTTACGGTATGTGTTTATTGGACGTCTGCACCTTTTATACCAAGAGCAGCTCGATTTGAGAGTGTTATGGGATGGATGTGCTCCCTTAGGCTTGGATGTTGACAAGGTTTACATCACAGCTATGGCCTCCAAACTACCATCCGTTCTGAGTGCCAGTGAGGAGGAGATCCAGCTCCTTCTGGCTGCCCAATGCCACATTGGCACAAAAAACTGCGATAAGCAGATGGAGCCCTACGTCTGGAAAAGGAGGGCCGACGGTACGTGACCATCGACAAATCCTATCAAAGAGTAGAGTGCGATTTGCATTACAGGGATTCACATCTTGAACATTGGGAAAACATGGGAGAAACTTGTTCTCGCTGCCCGGGTCATCGCGGCTGTTGAGAACCCAAATGATGTCTGTGTCATCTCTGCTCGGCCCTATGGACACCGCGCTGTACTCAAATTCGCCGCCAACACTGGTGCCCAAGCTATCGCCGGTCGTTTCACCCCCGGTTCCTTCACCAATTATATTACCCGGTCCTTCAAAGAACCTCGCCTCATTATTGTAACTGATCCTCGTGTGGATCATCAGGCTATCCGTGAAGCATCATATGTCAACATTCCCGTCATTGCGCTCTGCGACACCGATGCCCCTCTCAAATTTGTTGACGTCGCTATCCCGACTAACAACAAGACAAGACATTCAATCGGTCTTATCTGGTGGTTGTTGGCACGAGAAGTCTTGAGGCTCAGAGGAACCATCCCTCGGACCAGCGATGGCTGGAATGTTATGGTCGACATGTTCTTCTACAGGGATCCTGAAGAAGTTGAGAAGCAGCAGCAAGAGGAAGCGGCCGCCAAAGCAGCGCAACAAGGGGGTGAAGCCGAAACTGCAGTGGTGTCTGACTGGGATGTCGCTCCCCAGGGAGGGAACATTAATCCTGCTTTGGTTGCTCAGGACGGTGGTACGTTCAATAGTTCAAGTTCTTTATTAATTCTCATCTTCGGGTATTGAAGGTGCTCTTGATTGGGCTGCAGACCCCGCACCCGGTGCAACGGACTGGGCTGCTGAACCTACTGCTGCTGGCGGATGGGGTGCAGACGCAAGTGGGGGAGGGGGAGGCACGACTGGGTGGGATTAGGGACTTTGTCATGCCGTCTGCGTATCACCGTCAAAATGCCATCTGTCCTTTTAAGATACACGCTCTGATTGCTTATGTAACCCAATGCTCTTGATTGCATCCATTAAGTGCTGAGATTGTGCCCTCCCCCCTTCGGACTGCTGCAGTCTAATACGCGCTGCGATGAGGGACCACTGCTCGTTTGTTCTTCTTGCTGAATTTCACATCTTCGAGGGAGCACAGTTGAAATACCAGTTCCCCCAGCCTTTGGGTGTAGATGAAGGGTGCGAGCCACCATCATTTTGTAGGACATCGTCCGTGATGACATAGTTTAGTGTGCTTGCCATGTCCATGCTCCCCGATGGTGCGGAGACGCAACTGGACGATTGGACTATATTCTTTCTCAATCAGACTTCGTTTAACACGATATCTCCCGTCCTAGCACTTGATACGCCGGAAGTCAACGCCTCAGGCCTCCCCGGCGACCATGTCGATAAGCCTGGCGGTAATAAACCAGATCTACTATGTGTTTTGAACCTTGTCCGCACGAAGCATGACAAGACTCTAGATCGGCATGTTATATTGTTCCCTCGCCCATTGTCCGCTGCTCATGACAGTCTGTCGTAGATAGAGGCGCCAAGGTCCTTGCGCTTGCGATTTGTACGAGACATCCATTTATTCAGATTTTCAAGGTGGTCTGAACCTGTCCCTGTTCTTCGCTTTCGCTGAGGTTATATGTCCCAGCCGTTTCTCCTGATGGCTCTCGACGATTATTTCTCAGACCCCTCCCAGGACTGCCTTGCTCGACTCTTTGATGCAGTCAACTCCATGGACCTCTCGGCGGCACCTATTTTGACACGCCACGAGAAAATAGTTATGCGATTTTCGGAGCGGAAGGACATATTTGCTGAAAGGTTTTCTCATCTGGCAACTCGGGATACTCAACAAGCATGGAATGGTAGTAATCCTGGAATCGCTGGAAAACCAACATCACAACATAGGTCTACAAATTCAGGAGAATCTTACTCCAGTTTTGAAGAAGGTATCCTGATGCGTCACCGGGAGAAGGATAGGAATCAAGACGAACATCGCACACGTGAACGAGAAGGTGTACCAAGACAAGCGCGTGCCGAGTCCGAAAGTAGTTCAACAGTTCAACGCCCGAGCGATGGCCAGCATTCTCCTTCTGATTCGTCGTTTTCACTTGGGGGAAGTGCCGTCTGGGTCGGCGAAGAGAGCGGCATGGATCTCCCGCAGAAGGATGGAGGTGACGCAGATAGCGTTACTTCATTGGTTGGGAGCAACACCTTGCTGGCATCGTCCTCTCGGAAGCGAAGATCTACAGATGCTTCTTCTTCTTCCTCACAGGCTTTCTCCAAGGACCAGACACTCAAAGTACCTGCAAATACGATGCATACCGTTCATGACCCTTTTCTGCGATCTGGAATGACCAAGGATACACACTTTTATCAAACCTCAGTTGCATACAAAGATCACCATTTACCCATTAAAATGCCCTTGTCGACATTTCCAGAAGAAGTTGGTGACGTATGTACATTATCCATCGTAATGACTATTTTCTGACTCGAGACTTTCCAGTACTCCCTAATCACTCTGATAAAAGAGTTCTCCTCGCACCAACTGGTGACAGGTCCTCAACATCCTCACCTACACACCAATGGACCACAAACACATCCTATCATTATATTGTTCAATGCACTCGTCACCGGAAAACGTATCATATTTTTGGGTCATAAGAGGCCTGCGGGAGAAGTATCTAGCTTTGTGCTATCCGCATGTGCACTTGGCTCTGGTTGTGGTGCAATGCTGAGGGGCTTCGTCGAACGCGCTTTCCCATATGCAAATCTCAATAATAGGGACGAGTGGGAATCTGTGTAAGCCTGCCACTGCCACCTCTTGACTTGCTAGGAAGGCTGATGAACATGCTCTTGCAAAGGCCGGCGTATATTGCTGGGGTGACAAATCCTATCTTCGAATCCTCACGCGCGTGGGATCTGCTCCTTGTCATTGGTGCTGGTACGGTTACTGTTGCTAAGGACATACATGTCACATATCCTGTTTCTGGAAACCCTGCCCTGGGAGCACCTCTTGTCACCCGAACAGGCACTCTGAAGGCTGAAACATCTTTCGGCAGCGAAGACGATGGTGGGCGTGGCAAGGAGGGAGTAAAGAGCGATTTCGTTACGAAGATGGACAACAACGCTGATAAAATTTTCATCGAAGACGTCGGTGCATTTCCTTTGGCTCTTCTTCCTCCACAAGCTTATGGTTTGTTCGGCATATTCCAGATACGATCAGCCATCGAGGATCACTTCGGAGAAAATATGGTACGCATGCGTTTTACGGAGTATGTTGCTCGGTTCGTTCGGTTAGCTTCGCGGTACGAGGAGGAAGTGACTGGAAGTACCAAACTGGGCTTTCCAAGTTCCTGTTTCACAGAAGTTCCGGGCCGTCTTCAACTTGGGAGTGGAATTGTGTTTAGCGACGAGGCGACATGCTTACGAGAACTATCTGCAAATGCTCAGCGCATCGAGGCATGGCGAAAAACGAACAGTTATCAGTACTGTGTCTTGGTTAATCGTTATTTGACAAGTTTTCAGCTTCTGGTTGCTGACGTGGGAAAACATAGGATTTTGCGAAAATGCAGCTTAACAGTGCGATCAGAGGATTCGACGTCCTGCACCAGCTGATAAGGCTGAAGCATGCGAAGAATATGTCTGATGCGGAGGTTTCAACCATTATGCGAACTCTGGCAGACAACACCAAGTCATATGAGCAAGTGGTTGAGGTGAGTTTGTTTCGTTTCTTTCCAATATGAGCATTCTTACGCCAAACATTAGCTATTGGCATATCTGATGCCTCACAGTGGAGGACTTCTTCATCTGAGTTTTGGTCTCTTTCATCAAAAAGAGGTCGTCCGGAACTCAACTGTGGACCTTTTCAACCAACTACGGGCGTATCCGGTATGCATTCACATCAATCATGGTGGCTCATTTGGTGATAATAATCTCGCGATCAGGTCGGCGTCTTATTTTTACAGGCACTGAATCACTTTCAACGGTACGCTTACGTTCGACAAGCCCATTTGCGAGACAAACAAATGAACGAGCAACAATAACAACCATCGCTCGATCATCCACTGATCCCTTCTCACACATTCCAACACGATGGCCGGTGGTGTGTCCCACGACGCGTTTGACTTTTAGGTACTTGTGCGGATTTAGTAGACTCGGAAGCTGAACGCGCAAATGAAGCTGTCCAGTTTTCTTATCTTGCATCGGATGTAATGTTTCGAATCATTGTCCTCGGAGAAAGTATTTAAGTGGATCAGCGCATGGTATACCCACTTTAATGCCTCGTTGTCGGTGATCAAAATGGAGGATGATGTGACCCGATTTGGCAGTGTAGGCACCGGTGCCGATTGCTGCCGAGCGAGACAGTGTTTCATGGAAGCCATTTATTTGGGTGATGGCAGCGGCCAAGGATGACCGTTGTGAGAGAGGTGGGCTTTGGTTTGAGAATGCGCTCGTTATGGAACTGGAGCGGGGAGGGCGGAATGAGTGGAATTGTTGGGCTGAGGGGGGATGGGAGAGGGAGTACGAGTGGGGTTATACGACCCTGGAGGCTGTGCTGGTAGATGAAACGACTGTGGCATTATAACATGAGACCTCTTTCAGGTCCAGCTTGAATCTCTCATCGACTCATGCATCGCCTCCACCCCTCGCCGATCTCTCTCTAGGCCTTCCGTCGTTCCTTTCTCCACCGGCTACACCTCCTTCCCCGCAGTCCCGTCCATTTTCTCTACACTTTGCTATATATATTTCCGTAATGGCTAATCGAGCCCTCCAAGAGAACGGTATTCAGGGCACCCTCCAACGCGGTAAAGCATGTTTGCGATGCAGGTCAGTCAGCGCCTATCTATCATCCCCCTGTCCCTATACTCACGATCCTCCCCTTCCGAAAAGAAAACGGAAGATGGTAGTTCTCGTCATGTCGTGCATCACATCCCATACTTACTTGGCATCTTCAGAGATGCGACGGGAACAAACCAGCATGTCAACAATGCTGTCGTGCCAAGAAACCCGACGCGTGTGAGTATGACGATGGCAAGGGGAAAACAAGGACCCAATTGTTGCGCGAAACTATCGTTCGGTTAGAACAACGGATTCTGGAGCTCGAGGATCCCGATTATGTCTCTTCTTCAGTCACTCTCTACGACCCCCATGCACATTCCCGCTCAGAATCGTCATCTTCATCCTTTGGCTCACCGGGTGACACTTCATTGTCGGCTTCTCACTCACCATTCTCTTCAGGTATTGATCCAGTTCATTGTCTATTGCCCAGTTTTCACATCCTCCACCCTTTATCAGAGCCTCCAATGTCACCAAACACATCTTGGACTAATGTACAGGTGATTTTTGTGATATGTAATTCCTTTCGCCACATTGACGCTTCTTCAGACCGTCCCTTCTCCATCTCCATCACCTTTCATCCCCGAGATTTTCTTCGATGATCACCAAGCGCGATTTCAGCCCCCACTCGAACTTGCGCGGGTGTTGTAAGTCTTATCATTTAACTTGTATGATGCTTAGCAAATTCATCATTATACATCAAGGCTGGACATCTTCTCTCCTCATCGTCGTCAATGCGGACTTGAGATACATATGGGACGGTTGATGGACTCTCTGACACTCCCCATCGAGAAGCAGCGCCATCCTGTCCTCATGAATGCCATCTATCTGTGGGCTTGCTTTATATCGCGGCCGGAACCGCTATCCCAACACGAAGAACACTACCTAGGTCTAGCCCTCGATGCTCTTCGCGATGCTCTCCGGCTCGGGGATAGACTTATCGACATCATCCAGGGTTCTTGTCTTCTGTCGACATACTTTCTTGCCAACGGGCGTGTCCTCGAAGGCGGTTATCACGCCTCTGCTGCCGCTGCTCTTGCTGTACAATGCGGTCTTCAATTCAGCGCACCTTATACCGAGCAAGGGTGGAGCGGCAATCCGAAAGAAACATTTGATCTGAAGCCCTGGAGGACAAGTGTCAAGGATGGCGAGAGAATCCTAGCGTTTTGGCAGGTCTATAATCTGGATCAATGCTGGTCAGTGATCTTGCGAAAGCCTTCCGTTATCCCGGACGGCCTCGACCCCCGGCATCCGATCGAATGTCCTTGGCCGCAAGATTTGGCGGACTACGAGGCAGTAAGTTGATTCCATTGAACATACGTGAAACTCGTTTGAGTCTTGACTAGGGTCATATCGAACCCGGTCCCCCCTTCCAAACGATCAGGGCTTTTTTCGAGGGTGATGTATCTCCCAGTGGTTTCTCAATGCAAGCTTTACGTGTGAAGGCATCCGCTCTTTTTTCGCGCGCCGATCAGGTCTCTACAAGTTGGGATACAAGTAATGTCTTTTTCATCTTATCAAAGGTCGCTCTAATATCTCGCTTTCTTATAAGGAGCCAAGCCGCCTGCAAATTTGTTCCAGGAAATGCAAAGTCTTGAGACTGCAATTGGCCAATTTGTCTCGACGTTAGTTCCCCTCGATCAGTTGGATGCGGTTACGCTGGAGGACAAGCACACGTTGCTCGCAGCTCACACACTTGCCCATACTGCATTGATCCAGCTCTATCGCCCGTTTGCCCAGGATGATCCTATGACATTCGACAAGCGTTCTCAGGCCGCCAGGGCCTGCGTTTCCGTCATTGAGCATATTACTGACCAAGACTTTGGCCTTGTCGATCCTATTATCGGGGTATGTCTGTTTACTTACTCGTGTGCATACATTGACCGTTGATCTTCTCACAGCCGTGTTGGACCTGTGCTGCTGATACTCTTTTTACTGAACTTGAAACGATGGAACATTCATGGCCTCTCATCGACACTGACGTGCGAAATCAAATTACTACTATTCTTTATGCCATGACTGCCCTCAGTCCTCGAATGCCTATTGTTGGTGAGTGACCGTTTCTATGGCCTCGATCAAAAGTTTACATTTTCTTCAGCTGTCGCAGCCGCCAAAATCCAAAAACGGCTTGCAAAAACTTAACGCAAATCTGTATGAGATGCATGGACTTTCAAAATTACGGACGCAAGGACTTATTACCCCGACTTGGACTTTATACCATGACTATGGACTGGACTTTCCGTAGCCTTCGTTCCTGACAGGACATTGAACTCTGCTTTGGACCTTGGATTTTTTTCTATGATTCATTCAATGACCTTGACGCTTTTTACGACACCTTTTCATGTCGGATCTTGATTGTGATGTCGAACTTGTACGGACACGTTTCTCTGGACGTCTACGGATACTTTTTTTATTACGGACACCTATCTACGACATCTTTAACAATCAGAACACTACAGACAGAATGTATTTCCTAGATCACTTCGGACTCGTGTAGTATATATCTCCCCTTAGTTTTAATATTTTATAATCTAGTCCAGCCAGCCGGGCGCTCTTTCATCGCCACCATCCGCGAGTCGTTGACCTTTTTCTTTGCATTGTATGTACTTTGTCCAGACCGTCGCGTCATTAATATTGCGCGTGACGGTGTGACCCACTCAGTCTCTCAAACCTTTTCAACGTCTTACACCGCTGTGGCTGAAGTTTACTCAGAGTGCTAGTCAGACTCCTTAGCGGATATCCGACTTTGCAGGCATCACACGTCCTATGAAGAAAAGTGAAATGGTGGAGTATGACAGTATGCCTAGTGAAACGATCACACTTTCATCCGAGAGTATCATCGACCTTGCCCACAACGCAATGGTTCCTCATGGCACAAAGTGTGAATGGGTCATCCCTGGAAAAACATGCCCTGTTCTACTTGGCTGTTGGGAGTTGTTGAAACAGGTGTGTGTCTGTTCCTCTCATTGGCTATGATATGTTTGAATGGCTGTCATGGCATATAACTTGGAACTGCGAATCCAATAGATGCAGTCGTATCACTGGTGGTGGTTGTTCAGCTGCCTGCTGCATCCCTGTCATTTGTTCGTTGTTTGTTGGGTGCTCATTTCCCATCCCCCCATTGTGGGCATTGCTCATCATGAATAGCTA